>VYZR01016488.1:11723-27916 GCA_013400675.1 Oxylabes madagascariensis
CTATTTTAATTATATGGAAAACCCGGTCAAACTTTTATTCACCACTTTGCTTTGCCTTTTGCTGACTGAAACCTGTAATCTGGCAAGTTAATGCATCAATCGGACAGGATGTGACATATGGATATCACAAAGGTTTTTATTCTTACTGTTTACATTATTCTACTTTTCAGAGTTTTCCAGCCTTGCACAGCAGAAAGAAAATGTGTAAAGCTTTGTTCTTAAAAAGAGCTCACAACTAAAGGATACAATTTTGCATACNATAAATACACATTAAAACTGTCATTAATGCCAGTCAATCTGCTTCTAAAAGATGTAATTAGAAGATCAAAAAACTAATTAGAAAGTCTGTTTGATCTCAAGAGTTTGGTTACATACTGACAATCTTGAAATAATTTGTATTAGAAAGAAGAACTGTTAAAGCTTTATATAATTCTGAACTAGAGCAACTGATATTTTCTAAGATACAAAAATGGTGCACAGTGCTTTAAAAAGAAACAATATCACCAACGTAGTAATAAAAATTAGTACTTATTAGTAAGAAAAAAATCTTTACTGATCTATTGAAATCAGATAAAATGTATAATTTTAAATCTCAAGAAGATGATTAAAACGTACCAAACCCAATGTTTTCTAGCAGCAGAAACACCTGAAAACAAACAAGAAAGTTTGCAGGAGATAAGGATTTTATATAGGGCTGGCCTCATTGAAGCTCTCTCAGCTTCTGCATTTTCTAGGGAGCGGTCTGGGGACAGTGCCTGCCTGGAAGCCTTGCCTCGTTCTTCCTGTTTCAAGAATCTTTCTTGGTTATACAGAACATTTCCATGATTAAACCACTTGGGTTGAAATTCTGCAGTCTGGTGTCTGCCTGGGAATTTTGATTATTCCTATTTTCAGCCAGAAGAGTTAAGAAGTAGAGATGATATATTCATGAGAAAAGCTAGTCTTTGCTTTGCAGGTGTGTGCGCTCTTTGCAACAAGGACATCCTCATTTAAAAATCTGCCTGAATTTGCCAACGTTTAATAAAACTGAAGCTTTCACCCAATTACATGGAGAGTAAGGTTGTTACTTGAGTATTGGTTTGGGCCAGGCTAAGCTAGCATTGCTGGCACAAAAGTGCCATCCTTCCCCTGCCCATCCCAGCTTATGCCAGTAGTTGTGAAGTGACTTAGTGAACTGCCAGTGAATTGACTGACTTAAAGTGACCAGCAACAACTAAACAAACAAATTATTTGACTATAGTGTGATTACTAAATCATTAAATACTGCCTACTAATGAATATGCACGAAGGGAGTAAGTCAAAATTACACAGGCAGACTTAATTATACTATTTCCTAATTTTTGAGTGCTCAGCTTTGCATCCATAGCAGTTAGCATTCAAGGCAGTTTCTGTGAGTGTGTGACTTTGTTAGGGCCTTAAAAAAATGGAAAACCTCACTATTTGGCATTGTTGTGATATTTCCAATAGATCAGCAGCCTTCCACTCACTTCAGCTAACAAGCTGCATCAGCTGGAGTGGTCACAGCGTCCTGCTGTAGGTAGGGACAATGGACTGCAGTAAGAGGTAGGGATAAGATGCTCTCCTGCTGGGCTTTGAGGCAGCAGAGGAGCACCAAGTTTGGCAGCACTGGGATGCACCCTCCCAGATGCCCACATGGGGCAGCTTTTCCTGCCTGTCCTCCCTGACTGTCAGCTTGTTGCCTCCTTGTGTACTTCAGACTCCTCACTCGAGTTACACACTGCAGGATGAGTACATGCTCATCTCTGCTTCTGGCTGTCCAAGTCACAGGTCCCAACTTCCTAAGAAACCCACTTTCAGACTTTTCTCAGCCCAAAGACCCTTCTCCTCCAACTTCTTTCTCCCATGTTGCCACCCAATCTCCCTCTTCCAGGCTCAGTTCCGTGCTTGCTCCCTTCATGACACCCTCTCCTTCCAGTAGATCACACCACCCCCTCCTTAGCCAAGCTTGTACTAAGGGCTTCTTCTTTTCCATCTCTTCTGTTACCTCACTGCCATGGATTACAGCTGAAATTTCCTTGTCTCCCTTGCTCCTTGTCCACGTTCCTTCTCCTACTGGTCATCATTTTCAACTCCATCCATGCTTGCTGTCCCCATTCCTGCTGGTCCAGTTTTCATCCCAGCACTTCATGTCCTTGCCTGACCTGTACAAATCCTTGAGTCAGTCTCAGCCTTGCCTCCCTTTGCTTCATTCAGCAGCTCCCCTCAAGCCCCACTTCTCCTCTCCTCTCATCCAGAAATGCAAAAAGTTCAGCAGTTACTCTAAAGCGGCTTAAACCCACACTGGTTCCAAAAGAGATACTTTGTCTTCCTCCCACCTCTGCAACTTGCGTGGCTGCACAGTGACCCAGCTCAGGAAAATGCAACAGCTGACAATTAACCTAGCCACATAAAGAAAAGGTTAAATTTCAGCAAGATCAGCTTTCTGCTCTGACACATTGGTGGTCCAGAGCTGGGAGTAAGGTAGTATCATCCTTTGCAGTAGCAGCAGAGACATACATGGATGTGGTGGTTTGACCCTGGCTGGATGCCAGGTGCCCACCAAAGCACCTCTATTGCTCCCTTCTTCAGCTGCATAGCGAACAGAAAATGTAACAAAAGGCTCATGAGTTAAAGATGAGAGAGACTGGAGATCACCCACGAGTTACTGTCAGGGTCAAAACAGAGTCAACTTGGGGAAATTATTTTAATTTATTACTAATTAAATCACAGTAGAATCATAAGAAGTAAAACAAATCTTAACAACACTTCCCTGCCACCCCTTACTACTTCCTGGGCTTAACTTTATTTCTGATTCTCTACCTCTTTCCCACCAGTGGCACGGGCAGACAGGGAATGGGGGCTGCAGTCAGTTCATCATTGTCTCTGCCACTGCTTCCCCCTCAGGGAAAGGAGTCCCTCCCCTGGTCTAGTGTAGGGTCCCTCCCATCAGAGACAGTTCATGAAGGACTCCAACAGGAGTCCTTTCCATGGGCTACAGTTCTTCACTAACCACTCCAGCATGGGTCCTTTTACACAGGGAGCAGTCCTTCAGGAGCAGACTGCTCCAGTGTGAGTCCCCCACAGACCCACAAATACTGCCAGCAAATCTGCTCTACCGTGGGCTCCTCTCCCCATAGGTCTACAGGTCCTGCCAGAAACCTGCTCCTGTGTGGGCTTCCCATGAGGTCACAGCCTCTTCTGGGCATCCACCTGCTGGGACATGGGGATCCTCCAGAGCCTGCAGGTGGGTATCTGCTCCCTGTGGGCCTCCAAGGACCACAGGGGCACAGCTGCCTTATCATGGTCTTCAGCACAGCCTGCAGGGGCATCTCAGCTCCTGAAGCATCTTCTGCCTCCTTCTTCACTGCCGGTCGTGTCTGCTGAGCTTGGTATCTGTTTCTCTCATTTATTTTCATTCTTCTCTTCTCTGGCCGTAATTACTCCTGCCCGTAACTGTTTTTTCCCTTCTCACATATGTTATCCCAAAATCATTAGTACCTTTGCTGACTGGATTGGCCTTGGCCAGCAGCAGTTCTGTCTTGGAGCCACTTGGCATGAGCTCCGTCAGACATCAGGGAAGTTTCTATCCTTTCTCAGAAAATACACATCTATAGCCCTCCCTTCACCACAACCCTTCCATGTAAATTCAATACAACATATTAAAGCAGTCTTGCAATTATGGCTTTAGCCAAAGTGGGTAAGATTTGAGGATACAATGGGAAGTCAGTCTTAAATAGAAAAATACACCATATGGGCAGTGCTACCTGAGTTATGCCAGAAACATCTTATGACTCCCAGTTACTGCTTTGTTCTTGAAGACAATGGTTTGCAAGAGGTGTCATGCTTTGGCAAAGTGAGAGGAGATTCACATCAAATATATTTCTCCAAAAGAAATCTGCAGACTAGCTAGGAAACAAAACTAGGAAGAAATATCTAAAACATTATTAACTCCAGAATAAAATGCAAAAAAAGGAGCTGGCCCGAAGTGATACACTTCCTACGTTATAATCCCCAAAAAACGTGCAACTTCCACTGTAGTCATGCTCAAGTCAAAGTGCAAGAAGAAATGCATTCATCAGTTGAGGTTTTGGAACCCATTATCCATATTCTATTCAGGTGTATTCTGTATTTCAAATTTTGGGGGACACTGTCAGTGAGGAATGTGAAAGAATCTTCAGTGAACCCTATGTTGGAAACATCTTTCTGCCAATTCTACTATACTCCCCTGAAACAATTTTTTTTGCTGGGATAGCTCATTCTACTCAGGGAAAGAGTTTAGTTTTGCCAGTAAAGAGCCTGCACACAACACACATCTGTTAGAGGAAGTTACCACTGTGCCCTTACACGTGCTAGTGTCAGCAAAGATGTTTAAGAACAGACAAGATCTGGTTCACCGAAACAACCTTCCTGCAGAACCATTTCTGAGCTCTCTCTGCAGTGTCCTTCTCTTTCCTTCCCTGTGTTGCAAAACATTAATCTAGATTAATAATTCAGATCCTTAAACGAAGCAACAAGGGTTACATCAGTGCCTGAGTAAGTTTAAGTTTTGCACACAAAACTGTGAACAAACATTTTTCATGAATGAAGTAACTAGAAAGAGCCAAAAGGCTGGGGTATGTGTTCACTGCTGATAAATACCTAATAAATTTCAGAAACCTTCTGTGGCTGATGCGACGCAAGAAATCCCCAGAAGACAGCATACAGCACCGTCTTCACATGCAGATAGCCAAAAGTATTCTACAAAAGAACACTGTCTTCTTCTTGGGGTGCCAGATGGGTGAGTCTTAAAACAGACAAACATGAGGTTGCAGAGAAACCAAAAAATTCTAATTATAAACCTACTTCACATCATCCAAGCCATATGCAGAGTAATTCAGAATAAGGAGAAACAGAGGAACGAATGGGTAGATGAAAGCAGAAAGTTCAGCCCTGCTCCTCCTCTTGAGACCATATACAGACAAAAAGCAGCCTCCCATAAGAACAAGGCCCCTTTTGTAGCATGCTGATTTTCAGACAGTACATCTTACTTCACAGCTGCCGTGCTACCACGATGACTGCTCCCTTTCCATCCAACCCATGCTCGCTGCTCTATACATGAGTCAGACTGGAGACCTATTCAGCCCCTAAATATGTGCTTAAGTCTTTCCATATTCAGGAAAGAAACTCAGATGAAATTCTGAGTAATGAAAAGCATGTGCTTAAGTGTTTACCTGAATAAAGCTGCTCTGCTGAATTTGTGCTAAAATGTCAAATGCATGTCAGGCAAACTCAGGATCTTCCGTAGCACTCCTGTTTGGAGAGACTCTGCCATGAAAAGCACTGTATCCCAAAGGGGGAAAAAGTTTTTCCTGGAGAGCAGCCCAGAACGAAAGGAGCCATCAGATCAAAGATAAGTCTTACCTCCCCCGCTACACCCCTCACTTCCCCAAACAGCAGATCAAGGCAGAGGAGGACTACAAAAAAAGGAAAAAAATAGATTCATTTTCCAGAAAAAAAATGAGATGTTCCCCCAACTCCCTTGTACATTTCTCCAAGCAATGCAGCTAGGAGCAGGCTGTTGCTTGCCTGGAAGCTCAGACCACAAGATGTGAAGTCATAGTGTGCCAGTGTCAAGTTATTTATTGGCATCTTCCGCCTCCAAGCCACTTCACAGCTTGGCAGTACGCAGGAGGGTGTTCAAACTGACCACAGCAGGCTGACCTTTCTGCTTCCACAGACAGAATGGTCTCCAGCCCCCATGATTCAAGATGCCATGGATACTTTTGTTTGTTGGCCATTATTCATTAGATTTGGGAGACCAAGCTGTTTAAACTCAAACTTCTTGGAGTGAAGAAAAAAATGTTGCACATTTTACATTATCTCTTGCAAATATGAAAGCTTGCTGCAGTCTTCAAACACAATATTTATGAATTGGTCTTTCAGCCAAATCCACTTTTGCATAAGGATACACAGCTGCTGGTACCCAAAACTATGATAATTCCCAAATATATCTTTGCCATTTTTAAAATCATTCTAGAGGCTTGAAAATAATATTTTCTTTTATTGTAAGTGAAATCTCTAGTTCTGATGTTTCAAAGACAGCCTGAAATTAGCTGGGTTTTGTGTGTGTTTGTTTGTTTGTGCACAAGAATAATTGATTAAATCAGCACAAGCATAACTGATTATACACTCTAACAAAACTACTGAAGAATTCAGCAGCAAAACCAGCAGTATCATGAAGTCATACCCAGTTTTTATGCTTACATCTCTTATATGGAATCCCCTCCTAATTATAGAGTAGCAAATTTGAAATGTGTCATTACCTTGCACCACTGGGTATCATAGATTTTGAATGAATGTAACCTGCATTTTTCAACACTGTTAAAGAAATTTTTTTAAGATGTCTCTTTAAACTTTTTCATTAAAGGGGAAAATTTGCATAGAGGAATATTTAAACACTCACAACTTACAAAGAATGTCAGCACTCTTTCATTAACCAGAGCAATGACCCTCTAATAGTTTCACACTGAGAAAAAACATGGCGAGAAAAAATATGCAGAGAAATACGCCAAGTCTAATGCCAATTAGGACTTTGAAAAAATATATATTATAGACTGGTCAAATGAAATGTGAAATTCAAACTTAAAAATTGAACTTATATCCTTCAGTCCTCTGAAAAATCATCTATTTTTAATGGGAATAGAAAAACTATCTTTATCAAATTTCTCATTCAGTTGACAACAATAAATCTATTGTTCAGATGTGGTTGAAATGGGTCTTTGGAAGAGGAGGGTTTTAAGAAAATCAAACAGAAATTGCATCAAAGAAGAAATGCTTCTTTAATTGTCATTACTCTCTATATATAGCCTGGAGTTTTTGATTAATTTTAGGTTTGCCAGAATAACAGGCAATTGGGCACCGTGAAAAATTATTATTTTATCATTCCCGTACGAGAAAATGTGTTTAAGGGAAAATAAGCAAATTTAGTGTTATGTCTTTCACTTTAAGAAGTATGTCTGCAGGGATCCAGATGCTGAGAAGCAGTAAGCTGATAACTTTAGCTTGAAATGCTACACTATACATTAAGAAGCCAAACACCTACTATTTATTTCACAAGTATGAATTAGGTCTTCTGAAAACGAACACAACTTTCAGTCAGACTTGCAAGAAAATAACAATACTTGGCACTCTCCAAAGGCTTTCCATCTGAAAAATGCAAACAATTAAGAGGTAGCAGGGTTGGGGGGAACCCGAGCCACTGTACAGGACACCAATGGAGCCGTAACACCCAGGGAGAGCTCCAAAGCCATCAGGTTGCACAGCTGGAAGCAAAGTGACAAGGTACTGCCTGATGTATCCTAACCACGGAGGTGGATCAATGCCCAAAAAAAACCCTTACTGCAGCTCCTCTTCCTGTCAATGGTCTATTTAGCATCCCAGAGCCCCCTGCTTCGTGCCCCCCTCTGACACCTGGTTATGACTGGCACCCGGAATTGTTCATACCAGAGTATTCTCTGTGAAGCTGCCCTAGTTTACAGATCAGAGAAGCGATGCACAGAAAGCATTATGTATCTGGTCTAAGCTCATAACATTGCACAGTAGAAGAATTATGAATAAAACCCATTTCTCTGGAGATTTCCAGTTTTGTCACCCTCAACAAAACCCCTTTTACACAGACTTCAAAATCCGTGAGTATTTTTTTCTGACTGCAATACTATGCCAAATATTTATTTTATCAGTCCAAAACTCAATTTACCGCTGAAACCCTGCATCAATACTTCAGAGGAAATTCTACCCAGAAGAAGAGGAAGGATTACTGAGATGAATATTGTGCAAATAAATCTCTGCCTGGATCACCAATCTTACAAACTGCTGCTTTGCCCTAAGGCAAGTACCTTAAAATAAGCACCTGTACATAGAAGAGGTCTAAAGGTAAATGAAATTCCTGGAAACATGTATGATGTATATCAACTTTTTACAGTGCTGTAGTCAGTGAAGGTGAGAATAACAGACTGAAAGAGAGTGCGAGACAGTAAGAAGAGAGAAGAAAGGAGGGGAGGACAAGGCGGAAAGCAGAAGATCCTAAGACCTGAGAGAAGTAAAAAGAAAAAAGATCCTACTAAAGGAAGCTAAATATTCAAAACCAGAAATATAAAAGGGGAGGGAAGAGTTAGAATACAAGGTGAGATAAAAATTTAAAAGTAAATAATAATAAAAAATCAAATCCAGAAGTTTAGGCCTTTCAGAAAGTTGAGTCAGTAATTATCTGTCAGCCAAACTCTCCTTGATTTCAATGGGAGTTTTGCCTTAATGAGGACAGCAGGACCAAATGCAGCTTCATTTCCTATACTTCAATAACAGCAAGATATAGCAAGATATTCTGTGCTTGAAAAAGATGATGCCTTTTTGAATAAATATGGATGTTAGAAGCCAGGCAGTATAAATGGAATTGCAACAACGAGCTGAGTAACATCAGTGTGCATCAGCTGACAATAAGGTCCTTTGTGCTGGAAAGAAAGAAAAAAGATGAAAAAAAATGACTGGTGCCACTCTACAAACAATCAAATGAAAGGCTCACAATTATTCTAGCAAAGCGTCCATCTACTTCAGTGACAGCCCAGAAACAAAGAAGATTCTTCAGTCCTTCTTATAAAAAAATATAAATACAGGAATGACTGTGAGTGACCTATTTATTTTTCATCAGTTTTGCTCCTGCTGAAATTGTTGGAAATGCACCCAGCTGCTTTACAGAACTATTGTTTGATTAGGCTGTTTATGTGAAACTATCTTTCCCAAATATTGTATTACTATGTGAAAAAGAAAGCATTAAAAAAGTAGATTGGAGAATAAAATATTCTTCTCATCTTCGTAGCCAAAGATAAAGCAAATTATAACAACTCGTTGTTTATCTGATGAACAGGATGAAGATTTTGCCTAAGTAAATAATGGCCTTAATGGTCCATGTAGAAATCATATAGCTGTCTTCCCCTTTATGAATTATAAACTAAAGGAACCCTCACTGCAAGTGTAACTGGAATGTGGGTATATCTAAAGCAAAGCCTCCAATTTAAAACCTTTTCCTGTTTTATATGTCAAAACCAGGAACAGACAAAATATCACAAGTAAAATCCATAGAATTACCAATAAAAACACTGAGGCAGATATTTTGTATGAGAATTAGAAATAACAGAATGAGAATTAGAAATAACAGAGAAATATCCTATCTCTAGGTGATCATGTTGCACACAATATTTATTATTGACTAGATTTTGCAAGCATACCGTTCTTATGCACAATATGGGAAATATGTCAATTCTCCCATGAAGTATTAATGAGAGGTGTCCCACCCAAACCAGTAAGTCTAGGACATGTTCAAATTCAGATTTATTCAGCTGCTGACTCAATCAGATAACCAGGGATGCTCAGGTTTTGCACAGTTACATCCACCTGTTGATTTAGAGATTACAGGTTGAAGCTGCCTTATTAAAATTGTTCTCTTGCTTAAAAATTTGACACACCTAACAGAGGGAATCAAGAGAAAAACAGTCTGGTCTGCTTATCAATGATAAAAGGATAATAAATAATCAAACTCAATTATTGCTGTTCGCAGGGCTAACATTATGCTTAAAGAAATTCATTGCCATCTGCAAGCCTGTTAAAATTGATTACAATTTTTTTGTGCTGGTTTTCTTCCCAGTGGTTGAATAATATTGTCTGTTTTTAAAGGAAAAAACCCCAAAGCTGCTTGAATAATAAATTGTTTATCCCTTGATAGAACAAGCCATAGTGATGAACTTTAAGAATGGTTACCAAATTAGAAATGAGAGTGAAAAACAAGTACTTTCCTGTTCAAGGTTTTGTTTTGAATGTCTTTTTATTTTTAACTAGATTGAGTGCTGATTACAGAAAATTCAAGGCTACCCAGACATCAGGCTGCTCAATTGACTGGAAAGTTTGATGACTTCTCTAAAAAGTGAAATCTGTGCAGGAAATTAAGTCAGTATCACTGGTTCCAGATAACTTGGGGGAAAGAGACGAAAAGGTTAATATTGCTTATTAAATAATGTTAAATGAGATCAAACAAGACATGCAGGATTCAGGAGGGCTCTTGTAGCTCTGGTTGTTTCCTCAGGCTGCTTATGCAACCTTGTTTGTGCAGGCAGTGCAAGGGCCTGCCATTTTATTACATAAGGTAGCCCAAAAATATACAGCTAGGCAGTTGTGAACTCTATTAAGTGCTGCATTGGATTTTCTGTATCAGTTAGCATCTGAAAATTTTAAGAAACTACTAGAAGGACTTAAGACATTGCTGAGTTTGGGATTGGTGCTTGTTGTTTTAACAGTAATAGACCTCATCCAAAAGCCAGCAAAATACCATCAGTGTGAGCTGTGTTTTAATGCATTGTGCTTCGACCATTGTTCAAGTGAACAGCAATACAGCCTTTGGTTTAGCACAACCGTCATAAATGCAACCCATGGCTTTAAAATCTTCCTTTCAGATGATTAGACAAATTGTCTGGTTTAGTAAACAGCAGTCAACACACCATATTTTTGTTTCAACCAGTGCTTAAATGCAGTGGATAGCTGAACAAATTATTCTCAGTTCAGAATGTCAAAGCCTGATTTTGTAGAGACAAATGAAACTACAGCAACACCTTGTCAGGGAAGATGACCACCTTGGCCCCAGTCCTCTCCCTGACACCGGGCAGCAGAGAAGGCTGGGGAAGCCTGTGTCAGCAGGGCAGGCACGCAGCAGTATTACAGTTTCTCAGAGGGGACTTCTTCAGTCAGGCACTGTATCCTGTTATTCAATGCCTTCAGGCGGGATTGCTTCCCTGAATGAACCGCCTTCCAAACCTACTTGAACCCAAGAAGATAATCCTCACCGTGACTGCACAGCTCCCCAACAGGACATCAGGGAGTGCGCTCCAGCAGTGTATGCTGCTTTTTAGGGTACAGTTCTGGACCATGCCTTGGCTCTTCTTTGGAGCACTTCATCTACTTCTTCCCAACCAGCCCGTTCCACGGCAGATGTGCTGTAATGGGGCCAGTCCTGAGTAGGGAAGGTACAAGCCACCAGTAGCATCTTGGCCTTGGGAACTGAGGGAGGCAAGACGCTGGCCCACTTTGTTTTGCAGAGCAGACACAGGAAGACTACCTGGCTGAGCAGCCCCTCTCAGCCATGGCCAGACACAGGCACTGAGGAGCAAGTACAAGAACAAGGCAAACCAGTGGTGGTATTTCTTCAGGATACTCACCAAGCTTCCAAAATATGCAGCTCCAAACTTCCTATGCCAGAGGCAGTGGTTTTAAATTTAATAGCCCTTGATGGATTTCTCTTCCATGAACTCATCCAGTCACCTCATTAGCTGATGTAACCTCTCAGCATCCACATCCTGTGGTGAGGAGCTCAGCAGTCTGATCACGCCATGTGAAGAGCCATCTCCTTTTGTTTCCATTCCTGCAACTGCCTGCTTCACCCCGTGCCTTCTGCGGCTGTTGCTGTGATCAGTCATTCCTGGTTTGCCTTCTCCACGCTTTGCTTAATTCTACACGTTTGTTGCATCACTTTATCAGCATTGTCAGTCCTGAGACAGGAGTCACTCTGTTTCTCTAAACACCTTTGCTACATCCCTCCAAACCTTCTCCCTCCCCATTGTCCATCTCTGATGCGGGGGAATCAATAGCACAGCACACTGAAGACATGGCACACTACAGCTGCTATAGTGAAATAATGAGGATTGTTTTTCATTACGTTTCATCCTTTTAAAAACAATCTTAATGTTCTACTTCCCTTTGGTTTTAAACTCACATCTGCACTTTGCTTTGTTTTTTTTTTTTCTGAGTTGTCCATGGAAGATTTTGTCTAAGCTTTGGCACCTTTGGTGACCTGTAGCAATTGATTTCTATGATTATAGGTATATTTTTCTTCTATTTATTTTCAAACTGACATGCATATTATATTTACATCACATGAAGATACTCAAGGAGAAAGGGTGACTGAAATGTCCCAGCAGATGACACTCTGAAATGCCAGCACTTCCTGTACATTTTGAAATGAGACATTTCATACCTGGACTTCCAAATTTCAGTTCTGATCTCCAATGTACATACACATCCTCTGGATTTCATTCCCATATCATCATTCCACTTGGCTAGAAATCTTGTATTTTATGCAGATCCCTAAGAACGGTAGTGAAACAGCTGAAAAACACCTTCTGTCATAATCAGGCCAGCAGAAGCCCAGCTGTTTTACACAGACTTGTGCCCAAGCAGGAGAAGGTTAGATAACCACCCTGTTCCCACCATTTACATGGTCATTTCTGGAGTATCTTGACGCTCAAGGCATGCTACCTGCCACAAAGACACAGGAGAAAGAGCCGGCATTGCCTCAAAGTGCTTGTAGGTAAAGGAGAGGAAAAGAAACAGCAGGCAGATGGAGCACTGTAATACTGGTATTATAGTATGGCAGTACTATTTCCTAGTAACAAAGGTCCAAGCTCACCAGTGACCTAAGTTTTGTGAGAGCTTTATTTTTCTGAAGTCACAGGTGGATTTTCAGACTGGAGCAGGATTAAAACTAACATTGGTGATGCATAAGACTATTCTTCCCAAACGTGGCAGGCAGCCTGCAATAAGCACTGATTTCTGCCATGGTCTTTGGATAAAGGAACAGAAGTGTCTTTACCAAAGTGTAATTAAAACCAGCGTTTTGGTCAGAATGTGCTATGCCTCATGGTTTGCCTTCAGGAGGAAGAGACACAGGAAGAGAAGCATAAAAATCAGTATTTATCCCTCTATCCCCAAAATGTACATCAAATTTATGTGGACGAGGCCAAGAAAGCCATCTCCCCAAATCCCTCAACCTAATCTGCCAACATCCCCAAGACACCACAAGATAAATGCAAGGAGCAGAGAATGAACCTCATCTGCAGCTTCTCACCTTCTTATTCAGAGCATGAGCCTACATGACCCACAACCCCTGTCAACCCCTTGCCTTTCCTGCCTGCAGCTCCTGTATTTTTGAATTCAGCTGGCAATATACTGCTTTACACACACACATATATACGTATACATTCTGTGTCCCATTGCATGTCACAATGGCCTCAGTCCCTCACAAAAAACAGCAATACCAAAAGCAGCACTGCATAAATAAATCCACCACCATCTATGCATTCTGCTTAAATGCTATTACATGGTGTTTTCTTTTCAAACTTCAGTAGTCAGACTCATAAAATCAGTCTATCAGCTGATGCAGACTACCGACTAAATTAAATTAGCTAAAATATTTGCGTGGCCTCAGCCTACCTTTTCAAGAAGTTTTATTAAGATCAAGGATTGACAGACAGTTAAGCCAAATCCAGGAAAATTATTTTTTTGTACAGATAATGATCCCTCTACAAAATCTGCAATGCAAGTGCATCTGCTCTAAGAGCCCAGACACAAAACTATAAACACAAATGGAAGTTACCTAAGTTCATCTAAGACAGAAAGAAAAGCAATTAAATGCACATAAAATGTATATTTGACTGTTATTTTTAACTGTATGACATTTACCAATCCAGGGGAGAGACAAAGAAGCAGAGGCAGGGGCTGAAACACACAGCAGGCAAGGTGGGGAAAAAAATGAGAAGGATGAAAAAGTAGTACCATGCCCTGGTTATTGAAAGACTGGAAACCACTGCTTTCCTATGCTCAGATCTCCCGTCCCTGTACACGAAAAGTGTCAACTTCTTTGTTCCCACCATTCCTTCTCTTGGCCTGGGTTTACTACCTCTATCTACAGTTCCCTGCACCTTGTTCCCAAGATTTGTCATCTATGACCCCACAAATCCTTAGTCTCAATTCTCTGCTCTTCAATTTCTCCATGCATCCATCACTAGTATTTCTTCCCAGAAGTGGGACAGTTCTAGTCCTACAATTTCTTGTCACCATGCAAGTGAATTAAACAGTTTCCTCCTCCACCCTTCCACAGCATCACCAAGCACAGTCTGCCACCGAAGACACAGTTGAGAAAGTCTTCAATTCTCCCTCCTGTGTTCACTGTAGAAGCAACACCTTGGAAGAATAACGGAGGGGAAAGTCCACTCAGCCCATCAGCCACCAATTGGAGGGCTCTCATCCTTCCCAGGAAGAGGAGCAGTTGCTCAGCTCCTAACAGTGCTGGGATGCTCAGCATGCCTTCTGCTGAGAGAATCTTGAGTGATTGCAATGATCAAGCCCTCAACAATTCCTCTCCCAAGGGTACACGCCCTGAGCATTGTGACAAAATTATACTGGAGAGAAATTCTGGAAGATTCTGAGGCTCAACATAAGGCACACCCCCATTACAAGACTGATCTCAAGCCAAATATCTTTTCCCTGCTCCAAAACACGATGCCACAAGAATTCAAGTCCCAAAGAAAGTGTTTCTTAGCATAGCAAAAAAAAATTCAGATTCCCAGATAGATTAAGGTCTCATAATGCAGGATGTATACCTAAACCATCTTCATCAAATACATGGTCAAAGAACAAGTTTTCTTCTTACTATGTTCTCAGAAAGAACTGAATCATTTGATCTGAAACTTATCAAAGACAGTCTGTCTTCAGCAGACACTCAACCTGGAAAATATCAGCCTAGGCTTAAGCTTAGCAAGTGCATAAGCACCTGACAGCAGAGCATTGTACTAGAAAGCACTAGCTAATTTTAACTGTAGACAACATTGCTGCCTATGATAAAAAAAAAAACAACTCCTTCAAGGGCTCTCGCATGCTTCAGGGTAGAGATCTAGGCAAAAAAAATCGTAATTCTGCAAAGTATAGTCTGTGGATTCAACCCTGCAAACATGCAGGAGGGCACCTTTATTGGTGAGGGAAAACTAATTTAGGCAAGCCCACTGTCTCCAGCCTGTGGTGCAGGGCACAGAAGTGCTGCCAGCTTGGGGAATCACCCTGATACCACATACCTAATTCTAGAAAACCTTCATTTTCACATCTCCAGTGCAATAATGTACAGTTTGGCAATCACATGCTCTGAACACTCCTGGCCATCTCTGCATAGCAACGCCGTGTCCATATCCATCTACTGAGATGTATACAGGATTGGGCCCTCCACCAGCTGACAGCTCTCAGAATCAGACATGGATCAGTGGATGAGCTGGCTGTGTCTGGACACTGTGAACTCTAATTATTTAGTATCACCAAACAAACTAAACCCACAGTTTGGTGCATTAACATCTCACACTGGGGTAAATGAGATAATTCTCCACTTCAAGAGGCAACCACTTGTTGAACTGAATGCTCAGGCTGGTGGTGCCCATCTGAGAGATCCCTGCAGCCCTTCTGGAGGTTTAGCGCCATGAAAAAATCCAAGTTCCTCTGCTGGCTGTAACGCTTATAACCGCTAATTATTTCTCAGTCACTTGAGTGAAAGTAAGCTGCCATCCTGTAGACAGCTAAGGAGTACGGAGCAAAGTTTCTGGATGAGCGTGCTTAATTGACAAATCAGACTAGTGACCACAGCGGAAAACACCAGGGCACAGCTCCGTGTGAATCCGCTGCTGCCGTTCAGCCGTGGATTTAAGGTTTACCCCGTTCCACACACGGAAGCAAACACGCGGGAGTTCTGCGCAGGGCTGCTGCAGCAGCAGGGCTCTCCCAGCACATGACACAACCTCTGCTCCCCCCAGGAGCTTTCGCCCATTCAAAAACCCCACTGGTATAACTGGAAGTTTTCCTTGAGCAAACGCCGCCCGGTCGCATCGCAGACCCTGTTCCAGTCTAGCCTATATGAACCCCCAAAGTCAGGAAACGTCCAACCACACCAAAACGAGACGGGAAGGAGGACTGCTTAGGGGCAACTTATTTTTCCAAACGGAGGGGGCCGGCCGGCCGGCCGGACCCCGCCCGCGCGGCCGGGACAGACACACCGCACAAAACCGTGCTCCCCACGGAAACTTTCCCGCGGCAGAGCCGCTGCCACCCCGCACCACCGGGCGCGTCCGTCACCCCCGCGAAGAGCGGGGCACCGCGGAGCTGACCCCGGCCACGGCCGCGGGGGTCACGCGTGGCCGAGCATCCCCGTGGGTGCCCCGGGCGGCTGCCCCCGGGCGGGTGTCGCGGGTGGCACCCCGCGGGACGGGGGCAGGGTCGGGGCCGCACGGCCGCGCGTTACCTGGGCTGCCGGTGCTGCGGGAGCGCGGCGGGGAAGCCCCAGCCGCCGCCGCCGCCGCCGC
>VYZR01016488.1:36966-47280 GCA_013400675.1 Oxylabes madagascariensis
CTGGCCTGTACTCCCTCCCACCACCCTGGGATTAGTCTGACAACCTCAAGCCAAGTGACATGGGGTACAAATATTGAACTCGTGCCTTAAAATGCCTTTCCAAAGTTGTGTCTAAGTATCTCCAGCTGGTTTATGAGAGTGAGTGAAATGGCCTGAAAGCTTCATTTCAATTAAAATAAGCTCTACTCCAGGTCTTCTTAAAATAATCAGCAGTGGCATTCAGCTTTCAAAAGCTGATGTTAATGCTTTATTGGCATGAGTGTGCTGGCCTGTTTGCTACTTCTGAGGAGCACAAAAAGCTCTGGTCTGCATCACACGAACAGAACTTCATATTTTTGAAACCTTTGATCTGAAAATTTACTACCCTTACCACTTCGGCTTGGCTTATATACTTGGAACTCTTCCATGGAGACACAGACATTTCTTTGGGGCATGGTGAGCTTTTGACTTTTTGCCTTTCTTTGATTATTTTTTTTAGATAGAGAGCAAAGATCTTTTCTGTGAGCATGCCTGCCCCAGGCAGCCACTATTCACAGTGGAAGCTGAGTAACATTTTGCTATTCAAACAGAAATCTGAGTGTGTTGTACAATTGCAACAATACGAGACTGACATGGCAAGATGGCATGGAGCCATTCATTCCTACGTGGTAAAGAAGGAGGCTTTTGGGAAGGCAGGTGGAGGGAAGGGTATTGGCAGTATATTAGCAAGGCATGAAGCAAGGGTGAAGAGGCCATTGAAGAACATGTGAGGCATTGAGAAAAGAAGAGATCAAGAAGATGGGATGAGATGCACGGAAGTCTGATGGGAGGTGTGGTCTAAGACTTGCAGGGATTTGGTGTGACCTCATGATGTAAGCACTTTTCTGAGGCCCTGGATACTTCAGTGAAAGTCTGAAGTTCAGTGAGCTGCTTTATTGCCATTGGAAAGTCACTTCACCTCCCCAGCTCTCACATTTCCCCCCTTCCTCTCCATCTCTTCCTCCTCATCTTCCTTCCTTCCATCCTCATTGATAAGCATCAACAAAGAATTGTCAAGAGAAGGGGGAAAAGAAAGATAAATTATGCTGTAGCTGAATGATGAGGGCATGGGACCTGAGTCAAAAGATAACATGGTTCTACGTGGTTTAGGGGAAAGGGATGAGACAACTTTAGCTCCCTTCAGATGATCTGACATTGTTATGTTCTAAGCCTTAAATTCAGAGACATGATCCTGGGGATGAGGTACAGAACGTGCAGCACTCAGCCAGCATGACAAAATCATTGCCAGGTAGAGATAAATGTAGCACAGTCAAATTACATAAACCCCTCTCCCTTGGTCTTTAGCGGCTAAAGAAGGCTGAGGCATTGAGAAACCCCTCCTGTTTGATGGGATAGAGCACCATCAGCTAAACTGATCCTTTAATAATACTCAGGGAAAAACTCATGCTAGTGCTGCTTTGTGTTTATTTTTTGTTTTAATAATCAAAATCAGCTATGTCTTCATAGATGTACTTGAGTTTGTTTTCAGTTCTCATGTATGTGGTGCTATGGCTAATCTTGCTCTGGTGGATCAGTTTTTTTACACAAGCTTGGCACAGCGAGGAAGCACTGCAGTCTGAGCCTTGGATCCTGAGCACATTCTCATTGCAGTGGTACCACACACCAGCACTACAGGCCCGGCTGCTGCATCCATGCCCTCTCAGAGCCAGATGTGAATGCCAGGACTCAAGATTTAATCAGCGTTAGAGACTTTCGGACAATAACTCCAACACATCTGGAAATTGCAAGTTATTTTTGTAAACATAGCCATAGTGTATCTCTTTTCAGAGAGGCAGTATCCAGGATTTTAAAAATCTTCTGGAGTCAGAAAAAAAGCTTATGTGCAACCTCAGGAACTCACTTGGCTGTCAACAGCTAGTCAGGCTTCCTGGTGCTGAAGTACAGTCTCTCTGTACCAAGAAGGGAGCTCCCAGCTGACATTATGAAGGAACTACAGCAAACTGTATGCATTTAAAAGCACTGAGCTTTCCTGAAGAAATTGTTCCTTTCCCAGAAGGAAGAGCTATGGTCTGCTGTGGGGGAAATCTGAGACTTCTAAACATACCAAATCCATCCAGCATGGACTAATTATTTATAGCGCTGCAGACTTTAGCTGAAATTATGAATGACTTCAGCTCCCCATTCAAATAATCCAAATTGTGTCTACCTGTCTACTTAAGCTTCTGCAATAGCCACTGGAGAGCTAAAGACTGCAGTCAATGGAGCCAAGGTAGTTCAGCTAAGCAAGTGACTGAGTTTACTTTCTAACAATATGAATTTTCTCACTCAACTCCATTCCCTGTTGACTAAACTTCCATTGACTGTAGTGGAAGCTTAGTCATCTAGCTCACATAGAGATATCTGTATTGCATTCAACTAAATTTAGGCATCCCTATCAGCAGCTAAATACGCCTCTATAAGGCTTATTAGGTCAGACTCATCTGGACAGGTGAGTGGCCTTCTGTTCTGCATGCATTACCTCAGTGGAGAACTTCTCATGTTGTCAAGACAGAACATTGAAGTGACAGGTCTGAAAACATAATAAATTGCTTCAGAATATGTTTTATATAGATGAAATGCATTTTAAATTTTAGATTCCTGAGAACTAAAATAAAATGTCTGAAAGGAACCTGAGTGCACCGTCCAAAGAATATGATTCTGAAATTGCAGTCATTAAAATAATGATTCTGATTGCCACCAAAACTTACCAGAGAGGATGAACGAGACCACAGTTAAGGTCCATTCAACCTCACATGCAGTTTTCAATGCAGACAGTCAGGAGGCAGTCCAAAAGAGAGCGACCCTTCCCCTTCTGTGCCATCACAATTTCAGCAATCAACAACCACTTGGTACTTTGTATGCTGAAGAATGCACCCAGACAATTTTGCGTAGCACCTCTGTGGGCTCTCTGCTCCATGAAGTAATTAAAACCCTTTTTGGAATCTGTTCCTATCTTGGAACTCCTCAACATGCACTTCTTCAGGATGAGAAATTTGGGACCTACTGCTGTGGCACTAAGCTCTAAAATTTAAATATGCTCTGTGCAAAATTTTTGCATTCCTTTGATTTTCTTCCAATGTGTTTCTCAGAGGTGCTGCCTTGTTCTAGCATCAGGTGAAATAGTGATCTGCCTTTCCCCACTCACCTTCTCCATCACTTTTGAGATTTTATAGACATCTATTGTAGTCTGTCTCTGGCAGAACAAATGTTTATAATAGCTGCAAATGTTTGAAAATACACCAGTTTGTATGATAATCAANTTTTTGCATTCCTTTGATTTTCTTCCAATGTGTTTCTCAGAGGTGCTGCCTTGTTCTAGCATCAGGTGAAATAGTGATCTGCCTTTCCCCACTCACCTTCTCCATCACTTTTGAGATTTTATAGACATCTATTGTAGTCTGTCTCTGGCAGAACAAATGTTTATAATAGCTGCAAATGTTTGAAAATACACCAGTTTGTATGATAATCAACTCTAGGAACCCAAGCAAGAGCTCACTGTAGGAAGATACCGCTAATGAATATAAAATACCTAGGAAAAAAAAATAATCACCTTCAGAGATTTAATAATGGATTTAGTCCCAATAAAATCCTTTGTTTTGGTCACAACTCTTTAGTACATGAGTTGTTTGTTCCTGTGAAACAAGACGGAGGTTGACTGGTGTCTCTTTCTCCACTTGTTTTAGTTCTCACATGAGATCCAAGGTATGAAATCCTTACCTGTTCACAAAACTCCCTCAAAGCTGAATGCATTACTAGTGATATCTTTAGCTTGCACTTCTAGGGAATGAAGAAATGAGAAATACTTATAAATGCATATTGCAAACCACTTGTTTAGATAAAGCTTGTATGTAATTCACAGTAACTTAAAACCTTAACAAGTTTCAGTCACCAGAGGATATTATAGCAAATTTAATAGCAAATTTTAATACAGCCATAATAAAATGCAAAACCCTAATCATCATTAACTTGCAGTTGTAGACAGAAGGTGTACATGTCTTGGTTCATATGCTGAGGGAGGTCTACTTATGTTAGGTCATTTTGGTGGGTAAGTGTGCTTTTCAGTGATAAGATAAGGAGAAGATACACTATTTCCATTGTTTTATTATTCATACATTACTTAATGCAAACTGGGAAAACTAACTAGACAAATTTCAGTTGGATTTTACAGTAAATACTTTCAATGCATTTAATAGATCTACTGAGCAGTACTTAAAAGAGATAATTTCAGCAGTTAACAAGAATATAGACTAAAAAATTGAGTGCATATTACTGAGAGAAAGATTGGGAACTGATAGATGAGCATGAGAAATTAGTACCGATAAATGCAGCATAAATTACAGACAACTCAATCTCCTGTAGAACACAGATTTTTCATCATCTCCGAAGGGAAACTCTAGATCTCAAATTCTGTGTGCTGGCATAAAAGCACTGTTTATCCTACATGGCTTCTGTCTCTGTACGTGTGTCCAATCTATCACTGAATCACAGCTTTTCACTGAACCTGTTCTTTTGGGACATGGTATATTGAATGATAAATTTTGAGTGGGATAGGAAATGAGCCATTTAAAAGAAATTAGCTTGCTCAAGCACCTGCCTTTCTTACAGTTTTTCAAAGCATGCCCTGGTCTGGAAAGTGCTCCTGGTTCAACGTCTCACATACACAGTTAAATTAAAATACTTAATTGTGCAGAGCATTAGTCAGTGCTGATCTCCTGGGGAAACAGGAACTTTATGAATGATGTCTGCTTCCCACTGTGAGGAGTAAAATTACAGTGTTTAAAGAATAAATGTGTTAAGCACCTAAGGCTGTTTAGAGAACTCTGAGATACCATAATAGACTATCATGGTATTGTGAAAAAGAGTTTTGTGAAGCAAGGTATTCAGTTTGGAAGCTAAAAGGAAGAAATTGTGAAATAAAATGGGAAAAAATAATTTTTTTATTTGCTGATAAGCTATTTGCTAATTAAGAAGGGGAAAGTGGTCTTGTTGAGCTATGCTGATGAAAAAACTCTGGGAGTAAGAGTCTAGCAGTATTTTGGAGGGAAAAATGAAAGCACATTTGCAAGAGTACCCTGTGCATCTCAAAAACATGCTGATGTGTGTCAGCCCATGAACACTCCAACCCAAGTGAAGTGTGCTACCAAGTGCCAGAGGCCACCAAGCGTGATACTGAGAGTGCATCCATGGTCTGTAAGCATAGGAATATGGATTTTGTGATTAGATTAGGATGCGAGTACTTTGGGCTCAGGCAGGTAATCTAACCATGCACCTGTACACCACTTTACAGGCAAAGGGGCTCTGCCTGCCCTTGGGACTGGAGCCAACAGGCAGCTCTAGTTGGAAAGGCAGGGAATCACTCTTGCAGAGCCCTGAGCCAGGGCGTGGGTGCCTCCCTCCTGTCCCCAGTGGATGGGGGTCTGGTGTGCCTGGTGTCAGAGGACAGAGGAGCACAAGTACTTTACCCAGGCCTGGCTTGTTGTGGTTCTGGCTCCTCCCGGGGAACAGCCTAGTGCACAGGTACCTGCCCAGGAAACAATCTGCTTTTGAGCCCCAACAAGACAAAAATAGAAAACAGTAAATGCAAGGAAGGATTCAGAATCGTGCTGGTCTTTGGTTTTGCTCCATCTTCAGTTCAAAGACCAGCCAGCCTGCAGTCCTGACAGTGCTTATTGCATATTGCAGATCTGATTCTTTCCTGGGTCCATCCTGGAACAGAGCGCTACTGATGGCAGCATCATTGACATTTCCAGTGACAGCCATGCATGGGCCTGCCATAAAGCCTTGGGACAATCCAAACTTGGCCATTTGAAAATGTTGGGGTTTTCTTGCTGGGAGAAAGAGAGAAGAAGGTTTTCACTGGTTTGTTTTAAATGCCCAGTTGACACTACTGGGAACAAGGTGGTGTCTCAAGAAAAAAGAAATCAGAAAATCCACATTTATAATTCCACTTCAAGCCTACTTTAAACACTGTCCAGGGCAGTGTCTCTATCAATATGGATCAAGCAACACAACTGTGTAACCACACCCATACTTTCAGGTAATTCCCACTTTTACCTGCAAGTCAGGAAAAGTGAAAAAATGCTAATTAAAAAAAAAACAACTCTGCTTGTGTAAACATTGTCTGTAAATATTTTATTAAAAATTTTACTTGTGAAACATGATTAGAAGAAGTAAGGGCAGTAGAGGAAGGAGGGAGAGAGTGGGGGAATGTACCTACAGTTTTCGAAAAAAGTATCATGAATTTTTCCATAAGGCAGTTTTAAGCTCTAAGTGCCTTGGCAAATCTGTAATGTGATTTTCCATGTGGTGTGCAAAATGTCATCCAAGTTTAAAACTGTAATATTGCTTTAATCTCCAAAAATTAAATAATAATGTTTGTCTTTACTGTGTTTGATCCAATCCTGCACTCTTTTCCAGAATCAGTTCCTACTAATTTTAGTGATCTGGGCCCAGTAATGTACATTTGACTTACCAGTTTATTTACAGCTTGGATCTGTCATTGCCATTAGGTATCCAGGATACACATTTTGCACACATACAGCACATAGAGAACATGTACTTGTAGATATACTTTCATTGAATATGATAATGTAAGGATCGTTATCTTACCTAAAGAAATGCATTTCAATTGCATACGTCTCAAGCTACCCTCCAAACACCAGATAAATACCTTCCAAAAATAGCATCACTCATTTTTCACAGCAGGTGTCATTCATCAGGTATGAGGCTGCATCTAAACGTGTTAGTAATAATAATTCAGTTTGGTGTGTGACTCCAGCTCATTACCAGCAGCCCCAGGCACTGGAGGCTTGTGAAGTCACTAGAGCAGTGCAGAAATACTTAATCCTATAGCAAATATTTAGTCCTATGACATGAATATTACACAAATATTGATCCTGTACGTTAAAAAGACTCAGAAGAACCTGGACTTTTTCCTTCAGCTGTCTGATGTGTCTCGCTGTTTGCTCACCTCTGCGGTCCTGTTTGCACAGCTGGACCAGCTCCAGGCTGCCCACCTTACCTAATCTGGAAGGGGGTGGTGGGCACAGGAAAGGGAGAGAGAAGGGACCAGGTCCTACCTCTCCACAGGCAGGACTGATGGCTATGACTGCAGCTCTCCCTGTGAAGAAAGGACATTGCAGGTGTGGGATGGTCCAGTCCTCCATACCCCTCCTGTCCCTCCTGTGGGATCAGCTCACAGGTGGCAGCCCCAAAGTGATTTTTTTTGAGGTGGGAATGATGCCCTGTTGCTGCTTGTCACGCCCTGGGCACCTTGCTGCATTGCCAGGGAACACATGGCGGTGCCATGGTTGCCATCACCATGATGTCCCCCAATTGCCGTGCCACCATGGTGGCAGAGGATCCCTGCCAAAAGCCATTTTTGGCATCCTCCACTACATGGGCAACGCCACCACAACTAGCAGAACTGCTGATGAGCAGTGCCGCCGCACAAAGGCTAATTAGGAGTCTGCAGGGAATCTTGCTGCGTGTTTCTGCTTAATTTGTAATATTCACACTAGGCCTGACAGAAAGCCACTGAGGGGACAGGAGCGTTTCCAGTGGCCTTTAATGGGCTGTTTGCCCTGGGACACCGGTAATGACAGCCCCGTTTGCTCAGGCAGTGAAAGGGCTCTCCTCAGGCCCCACCAGACACCAGAGCCTGTTGACCCTAATTAGATTTCATGGCACACTTGGCTTGGTCCCGCAGCAATTGCTCTGCCTTTACTTATATGCGCTGGCTAAACGGGAATGCCCTCCTAGGCAGCAGTTCACAGGGTCCCCAGGATATGCTGAGACCTATCTATGGTGCCTTGTACCTCTTTTCAGAGCAATATGCTAAAGATTAATTTTTTTAGTAGCATAACAGTGATAAGAAACTGCTTTTCTGTTTATTACTACTCGCTATTGTTACAGAAGTGTTTCCAAACCTCACTTAACATATCAAGACTGGAATTGCTGATCTGATATTCTTGTGTAGTCTTTGTGATTTCACGAAGTCCTCAAAAATCACTGCTTCGCAGTGTAGATGTTAAAAACTCAAAAGTAATTGATGAACCAGGATTCAAATCTGTTGATTTTAGCAAGTCACAAACCAGTTTAGATCCCTTATGCATAAGTGGCTGTGAAGTTAGCAGCAGGATATGCTGTATTAGTAATTCCCAAATTATTGCTGCAAAACACCAAAGTGTTAATTGTGTGGCTTTGTGCTCATCTCAAATAACAGATTTTCCTGGTGGTTTGTGGTGCTGCACAACACAAACAGCAGGAGCCCATATCATCATCCCACTCAGACACCTGCTGGTTTTAGTTTGAAATCTCAGTTACAGACACAAGGCAAACTGAGATATGCTCAGGTGACAAGCCCCAGGCCTGGACAGTCCTCCTGTATGTGGTGAGTCACATGAGGAAGGGGCCTCTCCCCATCCTGGTCTCTCCCCCTAGGGATGCAGGGCAGCTTTGCTGCTTGCCTGTTGCTGAGGGGAAGGAAGGCTGCCCTTTGCATCAAAAGTCACAGAGCAAGTGGTGGAATTACTGTATCTGCTGTGTCCCACCACCGAACTTCTCCAACTGGGAAGTGCGGAAGAGAGGATCAGGGCTGGATCCCTGCCTTGGAGGGAGGAACGAGACACCTGCTGAGGCTATGCAGCCATCCCAATGACACCTTTGCCCTCATTCATGCCTACAGACCACAGAACTAGAGAAAAACTTTCTCAGTAAGTCATGAGGCTTTATCCTCCCCCAGGGTCCCAGGAAATATAAACAAGATCACACCAGCTCTCCTGGCATTCCTTTTCTTGAATCTTCTGGAAACAGAGATCAATTCCCCAGCAATCCTTGGGGAGTCAGAAAAGTTCTCAGGCTTTGATCATTTCCTTGAGGGGAAAAAATGTAGAGAAATGGGAAAAAAAATGTGTGCAATGCTGAAGGGACAAGAGAAGGGTGAGAAGAGGAAGAGGCTATGGTGAGGAGAGAACAAGGAAAGGTGAAGAGTGGAAGGGATGGAAAGCAGAGAACAAAGGGGAGAAACCCTGAACATTTGAAAGAGCAGGTAAATGAGGGAGCGAGCTGAGATGGGAAAGAGAAGAGGAGCACTAACTTAAGAGAGACATGTAACAAAGGGAAGAAAAAGGAAGTCTTAGCAATGTATTAAATAGGAAAAAAATAGGTGAGGAGCTAAAGAAAGAGAAGATTTCCTTGTTGAGAAAGAGAGGTGAGAGCAGGCTGATTCTAAGGAGGGTAAGTACTGAAATCTGAAGAAATACATTACAAGCTAGACACACAAAAGCAGAGGCATAAACAGTAATAGAGAGCAAAAGAAAATGAAGTGAAAAAAGGAAGCAGGTGGAACTAAAGGAAACAGTGCATGTAGCATTGTTTTAAAATATTAAACGTAGAAGTTGGATTAAAAAAATATTGCTGAGCTCATTTCTTTCTTTAGAACTGTACAGTATGAAGTGAAACATATGTACAGTCTGGCATTGCTGTTCAAATCCGCTTTTAATGGGTGCAGATAATAAAGCTGGTGACCGTTTAAGAGCAAATGCCATTACAAATGATGACCTGTAATCCACTGTAAACTCTTACCCTCTGCTTTCACAAACAGACCTGGGAACTTGAAATGAAAAGAGACTTTTATTTTTGGTCTTTTCATGTGGAGACCATTGGTCTTCTGGCCGAATTTCACTTTCTAAATGACAAATGGTTAAAACACTGAGCTGCAGGGTCTGTCTAGAAAGAAAGCAGTTTTATTTCCTATCTCCACTATTAGGAGATGCTGTAGTCTATTCTGTTTACTACCAGTGAATGGCATGTGGGTACCATTTACTACCAGTGAATGGCATGAACAATTTGGCAGAGGGTAGTTTCTTTTTCAAGTGATAAGGTATTGTGGAAGAGCTGCTTATTGCCAGCACAGCCTCCAGCCAGCTTCCTGGAAGGTTCCTTGCTCCTCCTTTGCATGCCCAGGACCAGAATTGTACACTGTGCTGAGCGGGGAAAGGAGCAAACCAAGCACTCGAAGCTACCCAACGCTGTGTTACCTGGCATGATCTGAGCACCGTGCATGCAGAGTCTGTAACTTACACACTTATGAGAGATGGGCAGGGGCATGTGATGGTGATAATCCTGGTGAGTGAGGGATGCAGAGCCTTTCCTCCTGCAGGGAGAGAGTTGCCAACCCCAAAAGGAGAAGCCAGCACCATAGTCTAAGCAGCGTCTGGCCCTACCCTGCAGAAAATGTCCTTGGAAAACAGTGTGGGATGTCCCTTCTGTGTGCTGTGCTGGGCTGTGGGGCTG
>VYZR01016492.1:2439-17101 GCA_013400675.1 Oxylabes madagascariensis
TTGATGCTACCTACCACTGCATACAAATACTTGACAATATTGAAGCCAACACAGTACATCTGAAGATAACAAATAAACTGTAACTTGCATATATAATTGCATTTACAAAAGATAATCACTACTAAATTTATTAGAGAAGTCAAGAAAAGAAAAATGTGTATTAAGAAACAAAACTTGTCCCTTTTTCTGACGAGTATTGTTGACTATATTATCTATAACAGAAATGAGATTTGACATCCAGGAAACACTTTTAGACACACTGCTACACGGTAAGTTAGTCATTTGGTATTTTTTTTTTCCTTAAGGATCATCGGATCTCACTTGAATTTTATGGTTAAAAGCTCTCTCCGAGTAGCCAAGAGGTATTTTTATATTATTTCTATAACATTTCTATTAGTATTTCTATTAGTATTTCTATATTTGCATTAATGATAATTATTACACTTTTACTAAAAAAGTCGCATCTCTGCCTTTGCGAAAGCTGGGCAGAGACTCGTATTTATTTAAGAACTTACTTTGGGAAGAATATCCCTGGGATCCAAGAACTCAACACTTCTGCCCCAAGTGCAAGAGACTATTATTTCATCTCTCTCTGTAGCACAAGTAAACACGTCTCATATTTCAAAAACAGCAACAGAAAACCATACCAAAGAAAAATATTCCCCTGCAAGTCTAAGGAGAGTATAAGGAAGCAAATATGCTGTGACAGATTTGGTTACTTAATGTACCACTGGGAGGTGCCCAGATCCTGAGGAAATAAACGCATTACAAAAATTCATACGGAACAGAATAGTCTAATTCACATGCAAAGCACTGTGCCCAAAGCATCAGGTGTTCCCTAGAGGGACATAATACAGAGGTGATGAAAATAATGGAATAAAAGAAGAAAAAGTATTTAGAATAACAAATCAATTTAAGTCAGAACAGTTGACCCTTCACAAAGGAAGATATTAAAGACAAGGAGACAGAAAAGACAGTGACTCTGGACATCTGAGATGACCTAAGTTCAGTCTGAACCATAATATCCCATGGGAGTCAAGGTATGCCATAAGGTATAGTAAGATATACGTGAAATATATCAAGGAATCCAGCAGTAAGGAAGAAATATCCTATATTTTGTCATGACAACAAAACCACAATTTTAGAGATTGTGAATATAATCTTTTATTTTAATGAGTTGCAGTTTGATTTCAATTCTAGATCACTACCAGTTTTTCCACTGTCTATAGAAATAGAAAAGAATACACACATTAAAAGAAAAAAAAAACAGACATTATTCTTTACAAGATAGATAATTTTTGATAGAAAAAGGCCCTGACAATGGCAGCTATGTTCAGACACAAGGAAGGGTCACCTTATTGATGAATGTATGTTACTCGCTCCTACTAAATGTCTTCCATGGTTTTACCTTTAAAGAGGTGTAAGAACATGAAACTATCTGAAGACAACCACATCCTTTCACCAGAAGGTTAATAAGGAGTCATTAGTCCAGTCAAGCCATGTTTCTCCTGAAAAAGTTGTACTGTCCATACTTAGCACATATGTATGAAATGCAAACAAAAGTAACATATTACAATTACAATTATTTCAGCTCTTGTTATAAGAAAACCCTATGAACTAAAATTTTTTGGTTCTTTTCTACTATGAAATGTTTACTTGTGCTTGCATTTTCAACTGCTCAAATATAGCTATTTAGTCATATCTCATATAAATGCGGGAAATACTGCAGTTTAAGGGAATAGATCATGCTACATATTCCCACATCAATCTTATTAACAGGAAATCACTCATGCAGCATTTTTGTATAAGGGATACTTACCATTTTGGTGAATGATTCAGATTTTTAATTAAAAGAACATTATAGAAATAAAAGATCAGAAGTCATGAGTTAAAGGCACAGTAAAAATTTCTTCAATTTTGACTATCTCAAAACCATAATGAGCTCAGATCCAGGATTTTCACTCAGTTCACTTTATAGCCAATCTGAAGACATTTACAAGATTGAGATTCTGCAGGTCTGGTGTCCAGGTCAGTGTCCTACTTTGAGTCTACTGAAGATAAATAATTAGAGAGTGCAAACTTGTTGAAAATATCAGTCCCTCAAAAGGCAATTTTTTTATATACTAAAAATAGGAAATATATTAATAATGAAATAAAATGGCTCAGGCTATTACTGACTCGTTACCTGGTGTAACCGTTTTACAGTGCATTTATGTTAAGATTCAGACATCTTTACAACCAAACTAACTCTTCTTTATGTATGATACATGCTCAGAATAGAGGGCTCTGAGGATCAGAATAGAGGGTTCATCATACTGAAAAATGGAATTATTTGCAGCAGCCGTAAGTGTTGCAGATATGCCAGCAGAGAGCCTCCCTGAGCATGATCATGTTTCAAGAGCACATATATGTCAAACTTCAGCTGTTCTGTCAAAAGGGATACTTGAATGCATAATAACACATTTTTTCTTACTGAAGAGCCTATTTATGCCATACAATAAAAGTAAAATTGCAGAGAAAACTTTCCAGTGTTTCTGTCTAAAAAGAAAAATAGATACTGCCTAATAATCTTATTTGCAGATTTTCTCTATGATAATTTTTTGATGGTTAAATACAATTTAATAGGTGCAATACCTATTAGAAATTATCTTTATCCTTCTTATTCCAGTTCACTCCTTGAGGCATTTCAAGGGTGTGCCAATCAGTATTCTCTGGAAGATTGTCTTACATAGCTAGTGCATAAATGCAGTGCATCTGGAATTACTCACATAAATCCAGAGAGGAAACTTAATGTGCATCTCATATGTTTTGGGAAACTGATCTGAACATTGGCTGCATCTTCCCCAAAAGTAAGATATAGCTTCTACCAGATAAGAACATGAGGATTATATGTTCTTATCTGGTAGAATCTACAGATTCCTATAGTTTGAAAAGCTCTGGGTTGATAGAAATTATGTTATGGAAAATATTACAGAGACCTTACTACAAAAGGTGCCACAGATGAAGAAAGTAGATGCATGTTCCAGAAAAAATCAGGGCCAATCTGCACCATAGAGTTACACTAAAGCAACAAAGAAGATCAACAATGAGAAGCAGCAACATAAGAAGCTCAACAAGACCCAGAAATCTCTTCTTGCAGCCCAGAAAGCCAACCATNGCTTGTATCACTTTGTAACTCTGACTTGAAAGAGCTGAACATTTTTAATGTTCAAAAAATAATAGGCTTTCCCTGAAGAACCATTAAGTGCCTTTCCTCTGTATGTTTTTCCCCCCTAGTGTTTCAGTTCTTTCTAATCCCCAATTCTGTAAAAGTTAATATTGTCTATTAGTTTAATTTATGTCAGATAAAGGGTGACTTTCATAAAGCAAAGCCACCCAAATGTAACTGAAGGTATTACTTCTTGGAAGCTCAACAAGACCCAGAAATCTCTTCTTGCAGCCCAGAAAGCCAACCATATCCTGGTCTGCAGCAAAAGACTCAGGCCAGCAGCGTGAGGGAGATGATTCTGCTCTTCTACTCAAGCAGCAAAAAAGTTGGAGGAATACAACTAATAATTTTTAAAAATCCTTATGCAAACAATTCAAAGAAAAAGAAGGGTCAATCCTCTTGAAAAAGCATTGCTAATTCATAAATCTAGTACAGTAAATTTTCTCTATCAGAAAATCAATCACAAACATTTACTGATGTCTAAATGTTTATCTTCTTTGATTTCAAGTGGACTATATTTGTAATGAGATTTTTCTGAAGAGCATAAATGTTTGTGAGTGTCAATTAAAGACATTTCATTTTGGGTACAGCATGGGTTGTTAACTTCCAAGAAGTAATACCTTCAGTTACATTTGGGTGGCTTTGCTTTATGAAAGTCACCCTTTATCTGACATAAATTAAACTAATAGACAATATTAACTTTTACAGAATTGAGGATTAGAAAGAACTGAAACACTAGGGGGGAAAAACATACAGAGGAAAGGCACTTAATGGTTCTTCAGGGAAAGCCTATTATTTTTTGAACATTAAAAATGTTCAGCTCTTTCAAGTCAGAGTTACAAAGTGATACAAGCGTTTCACATCGCCGGAATTTCAATATTAGACCATTAGAAGACCAGAAAACCTGAAGAGATATTTTAATTACTTGTGAGAGTACAATCCTTTTCCAGCTCACACATAAAATTTTCAATCTCGGGATTCTTCCTAAATATGATAGAAGGCTACTAATGAGAATTTTTTCTGTTGTCACATTGACTGTTTTAGTCAAATAGTTTAATGATGGCATATCATGCAGGTAATGAGGTATCTGGCCAGACACCCTTTACTATTTCTCTGCATATTTATAAGCAAAACAAAGCTTTTATTGGCAAATGTTTGTATTCTTTAATCTTCAGTAAGTAACTCTATACACATTTCAGTTCATTTGCAACTATTCTACAGCATAATTAAGCAACATTTAAAATTTATTTTATTTTTCATAGAATCCTTTTTGTTTTCTAAATTGGAATCACCGACAGTTCTACGAGCTCTAAACAGTTTTGAAGCTACAACTACTTTCTTAATATTGTAACAGAGATGGATTTCAATTATGTTTTATTATCCCCTATTTACTGTCCGCTGTCTTTCCTACATATTTCGGAAACAAAGCATAAAATACTCCAGAATGCTAATGACATGAATGCCTAAAAGTGGGTAGTTAAGCTTTCCAGACTAAAAGGAGAGTAATGGCCACTAAAATTTGGAAACAGGCAGGTACACAGATGAGAACTACTTCTGTCCTTCATAAGAATCTATCTATTTTGCATCAATATTGGTAGCAGTTCTCCCTATTTATTATAGATAGTATATTTCTATCAACTTGTCCTCTCTGGTGCTTAATTTGGGCCGGATTACCAGCACTCACAGCCTGAACAAGCCATGTCACTGGATGGCTCAGTCTTCCTGTCCCATTTCTGTTTAGTTTTTCTTCTAATATCACCAAATAAAAAATGGGTGATATAGTATGATGATTTCCCTTTTTGCAATGCAGAAGAGAGGCGATCAAAAGCTTGCTGGAGATTGACAATTAACTTATCTTAGGAAAGGCTATGCAATGCAACTATGTTGCCTTCCAGCCACGGCAGAACTAGCTAAGGCTCACACATATTCAACCATGCTAGCCTCAAACCATAAAGCATTGACATGCTGTTAAAAGTATTTCTAGTTCTCTCTCTCTAGCTATCAAAAACTCGATATCACTGGGGGCCAATCGGTGCAGGGTTAGGATTACCATTTGCAAAGCTATTAGTGTTTGCTCTACTGCACCACCACCACATCTGAAATGATAATTTTTAAAAGTCAAACAAGAAAGGAAAAGCAGTTTCTTGCATAAAACACATAGGTTATACGAAACTGGTTTCCTCAAGGAGAAAATGCAGCCTGAAGGTTACAGCTCTAACAGTTGTTTTCTACTGCCTCTGCTTTTCAAATGTGATAATGTCCTTTTATAAGCACCCCAGTAAGAATTTAAAACCTCCTCCCAGGGATTGTAAATCCACTCCTTTTCTCCTCTAAATTTTAACAGATACTATTGTTTCCTTAAATTGCACACAAGGGGGTTGAAAGAATCGAGATTATCCTCAAGTACATTAAATTCAGTTTCAAGGCCCTTTATGACACACAAAACTGTATCAAGGGACAGTTAATAGGCATGACAGATTCAATCCTGGAAGGTGAAAGAGCACTGCACCAGCAGATAAGCAATGCTAACCAAAATTACAACAAAAATCATCAGAAACAAAGATGTGCTGTCCTAGGAGTCCCTGCTTATTGCAACACCAAGCCATTAATTAATACAAATGCAATATCAGATAGTTCTTTTTATTTAACCCTCTTTAGGCAAAATATTGAGCTGGCTGAATATATTTCAGGCATAGCAGAGCACAGATGTGTCTGACAGGACACTTTCACTTGCTGATCCCTCTATACAGACACCAGAGTGGCAAAACCCATTTCATACAGCACAGGGAATGGGATGGGTTTTGGGGCAATGGAGCCCCTTGGAGAGCAAGTCAAAGAGTGGGGAAACCCTTGAGTGACCTCCACAGCAGAACACTAAACCTCAGTACAAGAATCTATCTGAAGTTAAGTTTTGAAACAAGTCCAGTTAGTTACCCTGCTAGTTAGCAACATCTTGACTTTCAGTTACAATTTAAAGAGGAAATTAAAGAACTACATCTGCGCGTGTGTAACGCTGTTGGGAGAGGAGAGGGCACTGCACAGCTCCCAGACTGAGCTGCAGGGCTGCACACTCCGCTGTGCCCCGTGGCCATCAGCTCCCTATGGAGCCCCCACTCCCTGCCAGCTGCTGCCAGCGTTCCTGCAACCTCTGTCAGACACACAGCTCCTCCCCACTCTAGTCGGAACTCATGTTCAGCAACTAAATACAGGAGTTCAGGTAAGAATTAATGGTGCTTTGGACAATGGATAGTTTTAGTTCTATGCACACCTACTCAGACCAGACTGTCAGACACACAGTAAGGCCACAGTGTGTTTGTTCAAGCCCTTGGTGCACTCATGATTCTAAATTATCTGTGATGCATAAATATTCATTCAGATAAACTACTCATCATCAAACCATGAGAACTTGCATAGTTGAAAAGCTTATGATTAAACCTTGGATGTGCATTAATAACTAGTGTTATTTCATGTGTATTATATTAATAAAGCCTTCCAGCTTGCTTTTTTTCCCCCCAGGCTTTTTTCTCAGCATAGTATTTTATTACTTCTTGGGACCATTCCAGTACAGATCTTTAGGGAACTCATCCATTTTGGAAAGCACCCCTCCACATATCTCATCATCTCTTCTCCAAGCAGCTCTTCGGTCACATTATATTTTTCCTCCTGGTCCTCATTTTATTCAATGTGCATGATTTCCCAGGTGATAGCATATCAAAAGCCTTACTGAAGTCCAGAAGCATTTCTTTCAAGCTTTTGTTGCCATAGTACATTCCAAGCTGGTAAAAAACTTTGCTACAGAGAGATTGCTTCTCAAAGAGAAGTGCTGTAAAGCACATACATGCAACTTTGATTTTTCTTTAAATATAAAGATGTTTCCTACTTTAATAGGCACATTATTTTATATTCTTCATTAATCACAATCAAAGATTAGACTGGGAGGAAACAAGCTCTGTGCTTTTGCACTAATTAACTGTTGCACATATATGTGTGCATGCAATAACAATGAAGGATCAAGGGAAAGAAAGTGTTTTGTTTTGATTAAGGATCCTAGTGGAACAAAGCAAATACTGCTGTAATTAAAGCTGCTTAATCCTAATGCCTTTCTCCATTTTTTTTTTTTGCAGCTTCATTCCTGTCTGGCTTTCTGCCACATCCTTCTTATATTTCTGCTTGCACATTTGTAAATAAAAAAAAAAAAAAATACACGTGGTGAAGCTGAGCTCAATTTAGTGAAACCTCAATTAATGTTTTGTCTCATATTTATTGAAGAAATAAACAGATATTTCTTAAAACAATTCTGTCTTCCTCCTGCTGGAGTATTGGCACAGTGACTAACCGTGTTTCCCATCATGTTTTAATTCCCCTAGTAAGACTGACAATTTATACAAAATGCATATGTGGAAATACTTCCTTTTACTGTTCTGAAAGCAAGATTAGTGACCCTTAGACTGATTACTTTTAGCTCTTCTAATTCAATAGTGATAGATTTCAGAGGAATTCAATATGTCTAAAAAAACCTGCTTTGTATTTAGCAATATCATTTTATAAAAGGAGGTCTGACTAATTTTTTTTTTTCAAAAGGAAGGATAAAGCCTTTGGAAGTAAAAGGCCGTTTAAAGTTAACAAAGCAGTCCTTATGTTCCTGTTCCAAACTGTTATCATTCATTTGAATGGTTAAATTGCTTTACATATTTTCATTTCCTTTCAAACATACAGATCTATTTGTTTACCAAAACCATAGAATAATCAAGGTTGGAAAAGGCCTTCAAGATCAAGTCCAACCTTCGAGAGAATGGCACTTTGTCAGCCGGCCCATGGTGCTGTGGCCCAGTCGTTTCTCAAACGCTTCGAGGGATGGTGACTCCACCACCTCCCTGAGCAGTCCATTCCAATGATGAACCACCTTTCAGGGTACAAATTCTTCCTGATATCCAACCTGAGCCTCCCCTGGCACAGCTTGAGGCCATGCCTTCTTGTCCTGTCTCCTCCTTCCTAGGAGAAGAGCTCAACCTCCACCTTGCTACAACCTTGTTGCAGATAGTAGTAAGCAGAAATAAAGTCTCCCCTGACCTCAGTGCTATGTCAATTTACACCAGTGAGGCCTGTATTGCTTTTGAAATCAGACCACTGATTTTGGTGTTGACATTTAGGTTTAGATGTCAAATTCTGGGTACCTTGGTTTAAATTATGGCTCTGATGGACTCTTAATTCTGTGAGAAATCAGTTCTCACTCTTCTTTCTGCACTCTCTGATTCACAAATGCATTTATCTTTGCTTGAGTTCACTTTTCTTTCCCTTTAGGTCTCTTCTGTTTCTCACTTATTATTCAGTTGCTCATTTTCTTTTTCCCCCCTTCTCCTTTGTCTCTTTAACTCCTTAGCCATTTATTATTCAGTTGCTTATTCCAAAGCATTTTACAATGCATGCTACTCTGCTCACATATTCTCAGTGCTGAGTAGTCACATCAAGGAACCTTTTCTCCTTACAACTTAAATTTACCACAATACCGGTTTAGTTTTCAAGCACTCAGCCCAACAGCTTTTGTGGCACCATTTATACAGTGAAAGAGCTGAGATGTTGAAGCCAAGACTTCTGGCCTCTTTACGAGGACATTCATCCTGTCATTCAAAGCACCCATATAACACAGCTAATGCTGCTTGCAGAGTTGTAAATTATAATTTATTGTTCTCTCATCCCCTCCTGCTTTCTGGGGATGAGACCTTGCTTAGGATCTGGTGAGAGGCTTGTTTCTGGCACATCACCCAATATCTCTGGTTTCAAATTGAGGCAACCTCTTCAGAAGACAGCCCAAAATACATGCTAGAGGTGATATATCTGGTCCAAAAGAATACCTGCATAGCACTGAGTGGCTGGTCAGCCAGGAAAAACAAGTCCTGAGCTTTCCAGATTAGCCCTTCCCAACCTGACAAACACACTCCTTCAACAGAGTGACAGGCCAGGCTCTCACATGCACTGCAGTACTGCATGGCAAATTTTAGTGCAACCAGAAAAATTAAGTGACACAATGCACCAATTTTAAAGATGCAAAGTAAAGCCAACTCCAATTGTATTAGTTACTCTGAGTTTTCCTTTGTATTTATTAGGTCACCACTGGGGCAAACTAACAAGCATGGATATTACAAGGGTTTTGGGCTACGTGACACAGCTGAGCACAAAGAGTGCAAAGATACAGCTGAGTGCAAAGAAGACAAACCTGTTTAATAGTGAAAAGGACTAATTAAAAATGGAAACAGCTCCCTCTTTCTAGAACATTTATCAATATTCTGTATTTGATAGGTAAGACCAAACAATGTTTGTACCTTACAGCTTTCTGACCTAATTCAAGGCAGATCTTTCTCCCTCCATAATGTGTTACATAGTGCACACATAACCTAAGTCTCTCTGAGGCTGGAAGAGCCAGACTGTAGCATAACATTTAGCAGTAACCTATTTCACATGGGTAATGCAACAAATATTGAATTATTCAGCATTGATGTAAGCTTTGAGGTCTTAAATACATCTTCCCACATGTGTGTGTCCTGTCTGAGCCAAAGTACCAGGAGGGCAGACAAATAAAGCATAGAATTTTCTAAGCATACCCAGTCAAAATGTCATTTTATAAGCTATACATCTTTCTGTCTTTTAGAGAAAAGAGAGAGAGAACTTTCTGTGTGTATGCATACAGTTCTTTTTAAACAAGAATAACATAGTCTTACATGTTGTATGTCAAAAGCCATTGACCCAAAGATGTGGTAGCTGGGGTTATTTAGTGTGAGGAACGTGCTACATGGTGAGTCTCTGTACCTCCCATTCTCGATGATTTGCACAGGTGGCCTCTGAGCTGAGATACTTGGATATCAGATGAAGGGGATGTACTCAGCCAGATATTCTGAAAGCATAAGCTCACTAGCCATTATTTCCAGGTTATTATTAGCTTTGCAGCACTTTCATGTAGTAGCAGCCTGCTGCTTCACAACCAGCTGGTTATCATTTTCAAAGGTCTTCCAAATTCTTTCTGGAGTTTCTTTGGACCTCCCTCTGGAAAGATTTCATTTTCTTTGGAGTTAAGGGACATCAAAAGATTAGATTGTGTCATACTATTTAAGAGCTAGCTTTATTCATCTCAGAGTAAAAGAAGAATTATCAAGCTACATCTAACAATTCCAGCCTTCTGAAAANGGTCCAAAAGAATACCTGCATAGCACTGAGTGGCTGGTCAGCCAGGAAAAACAAGTCCTGAGCTTTCCAGATTAGCCCTCCCCAGCCTGACAAACACACTCCTTCAACAGAGGGACAGGCCAGGCTCTCACATGCATTTCAGTACTGCATGGCAGATTTTAGTGCAACCAGAAAAATTAAGTGACACAATGCACTCTTTTTAAAGATGCACAGTAAAGCCAGCTCCAATTGTATTCATTACTCTGAGTTTTCCTTTGTATTTATTAGGTCACCACTGGGGCAAACTGGATATTACAAGGGTTTTGGGCTACGTGATACAGCTGAGCACTGTGCAAAGGAGACAAACCTGTTTTATAGTGAAAAAGACTAATTAAAAATGGAAACAGCTCCCTCTTTCTAGAACATTTATCAATATTCTGTATTTGATAGGTAAGACCAAACAATGTTTGTACCTTACAGCTTTCTGACCTAATTCAAGGCAGATCTTTCTCCCTCCATAATGTGTTACATAGTGCACACATAACCTAAGTCTCTCTGAGGCTGGAAGAGCCAGACTGTAGCATAACATTTAGCAGTAACCTATTTCACATGGGTAATGCAACAAATATTGAATTATTCAGCATTGATGTAAGCTTTGAGGTCTTAAATACATCTTCCCACATGTGTGTGTCCTGTCTGAGCCAAAGTACCAGGAGGGCAGACAAATAAAGCATAGAATTTTCTAAGCATACCCAGTCAAAATGTCATTTTATAAGCTATACNCACAGCTGAGCACAAAGAGTGCAAAGATACAGCTGAGTGCAAAGAAGACAAACCTGTTTAATAGTGAAAAGGACTAATTAAAAATGGAAACAGCTNCATACAGTTCTTTTTAAACAAGAATAACATAGTCTTACATATTGTATGTCAAAAGCCATTGATCCAAAGATGTGGTAGCTGGGGTTATTTAGTGTGAGGAACGTGCTACATGGTGAGTCTCTGTACCTCCCATTCTCGATGATTTGCACAGGTGGCCTCTGAGCTGAGATACTTGGATATCAGATGAAGGGGATGTACTCAGCCAGATATTCTGAAAGCATAAGCTCACTAGCCATTATTTCCAGGTTATTATTAGCTTTGCAGCACTTTCATGTAGTAGCAGCCTGCTGCTTCACGACCAGCTGGTTATCATTTTCAAAGGTCTTCCAAATTCTTTCTGGAGTTTCTTTGGACCTCCCTCCGGAAAGATTTCATTTTCTTTGGAGTTAAGGGACATCAAAAGATTAGATTGTGTCATACTATTTAAGAGCTAGCTTTATTCATCTCAGAGTAAAAGAAGAATTATCAAGCTACATCTAACAATTCCAGCCTTCTGAAAAATCTTTTTGAAAATGTTAAAGACTAGCCAAGTCTGATCATGACCTTGTTCTATATTTAGTACTAAATGTATTCTGAAGGCATACAGAAATTTAGAGTTTGGATAAGAAGTACCCAAATGAGAGAGATCAAACTGAAAGGAATTTAATTGTAGAGTAGCTAGCAGTCCTGTATAGCAGACTTTTAATTAAACTAGGAAGAAAAAATATATTCATATTAGATGAATAGTAATTTCACTACAACCAAACTTCTAACAGATTAACTGTCCTAATACTTAAAAAATAACATCATAATTTCCTTATGAACAGCTTTCTATGCAACAGGATGAAAAGGCTATAAAATTGAAATACCTGGCAACCCTGAGGTAAAAATGCTTCTCAGGTCCCTCTGCTTAGGACTGCACCACATCATGTTCACAACCCCACCCTGTGCCCAGACCTGCCCAAGACCATGGACCTGAGTCCAAGCCTCCAGATTTACTGCTGCATAAATAATAGTTCTCTGTTTCTTAAAGTCACCACATCCATCTGGGAGCAGGAGATAGTAAGGTGCTCAGCATGGCAAAGCTGAAACATGAGGGCACTGTGCCCCAGGAGCCCGGCAGGGAAGCAGTCAAGGGCTGGGTTTAGATAAGGCGCTTGCCAGACTTACTTGTGCCATAATTGGTGCCTTTTTGCACGAGTGTTCAGTGGAACATCAAAAACTCCTGTCTCTTTAAAAACCCATAGAAGGCCCAAATTGCATTTTTGGCACTAATGCTTTCTTGTAATTTTCAGTTATTTTTCTCTGTTAGACTTAGCTGTTCTTTGACATCTTTATGTTCATTATCCTATCAAGCAATGCACTATGTTACTCATACATATTTAGGAGATGGTATTTTATACATTTATTTGCACAAAGCATGACCAAAGACAAGACTTCACTATTTCCAGTGGCTCATATCAGCCTTAAGGAGACAATAAAATTGCCTTGCTTCATTTACTCAGAGAATTTATATACTTGTTCTTAAAATGTATTAAGTACACAACAAATTAATTTGCAACTAGATAATTTCATAAATGACTAACGTTTATTTCTTCCATTTATAACATTATATTTACTTGCAATTGGAATAACAGAAAAAAGAATTGCCATATATCACCAGCTTTTTTGGATCACAAGAAAACTGTACCTTAAATTGCATTATTGGCTATGCACCATAAACACCCAATGCAGCATTATCACTTTAAATGTTCAGGTCTGTAAAAAGGTATTTTTTGCATTTCCACTTGTATAAAAATGTCATTGGTGGTTTATACTCCATGAGATTCCCTCAATACAATAGGAGAATTACTTGGCTGCCCTGATTAATGCTAACTGGCAGAATACACACAAATTCCTTGTTGTTAACGAAAAACTCCACAAACCTTTTCTATTAGAAAATCCTAAGCTTACAGAGATTTCAAAATATGATTATGTCATCATTTTTAAATAACCAGTATTTTACCTCCTCCAGGCTTCTCTGGTTTTGAATTATAAAATATACTTTACACTTAAAACTACAGGTCCATCCTCTGTTATTCAAAATATTCTGTTCCTATTCTTAAGTCACCTTTTATTAAGAGTCCTAATCATAAATAATTTTAACTTCATTTTACCAAAAGGAAAACAAAAGCTTTTAGCATAAGAAGTTTTTATTTAAGAAAAGTTTGTTTGTTGCATAAAGTGGGTTGACTTCTCTATGGTTTATCTTATATAAATTCAAGTCTGGAAGCATAGAAATACAAATACATCCTGATTCCTCTGAATTTCATGAGCTCAGCAGGAGAATAAGGTGACGATTTGGCCTTCACTTGTATTTCATTAGTAACTCTTCAAATAAATGTTACACATTAGAAACTGAACTAATAGAAAATACTAGTGAAGGGTGACATCCCTCAAATCTCTCTTCAGCACTGTGATTCTGTCCAATATTGTCAATTAAAAACTCCACAGTTCCTGATGGTTGAACAGAGAAATACATCATAACTCCTGAATAGTTTAAAGTTTTATAATCTGAGATGATACTCAAACACAGTCAAGGAAGACAAGTATTCTGCCATTTATTTTCCCTAGCACTAATGATTGAACAAGAAAAAGCTATGCTCCAATTAAACATATGAGAGCCTGGGATTATTAATAATGATACTTTGGCTCTGACACTAGCTCCTTTTTTCAACTGGTATAAGTCAATCTGATGTCACTACCCACCTTCTTGGAGAAAAAAAAAAGTTAATGCCAATCTTGGATTGATGTCTTCTCAGAACCATCAAATACATTTGCAACTTCTCTTAGTACTGAAATATGCATTGCTTGAGGTTATCAAAATATAATAGGAAAAGTTCTCAAAATTATGTCAAAGTTATTTCTCCTAACGTCTAGATCAAATACTGAATAAATCAAATTTGTGACTCAGGAACCCTTCAGGACACCAGTCAGCTTGGAGATACTTAGGACAGACAGGAGCTGGAGCAGCAGAATACAAGGGAGGCACAGATGTTGTTCCCTACTGTGAAGTGAACAGCAAAAGATAACCTGCTTTCACATTTGCCTAAGTATAACTAATAAACTAAATAACTCCATCTCCTCCCACCTCCCTGGGATCACATAGCTGGAGATCTGCAACTGGAATGCAGAACTATCACACGCAGGCAGACCTGGCTTGCTGCTTCCTGCAGCTGGTGGGGGCAGATTCCTACATAGGAATCAAAGCAGAAACGAAATCAGGATGTCCCTGAAACACAGGGAGATGGCCACTCTGTTTAGCATGACCATTTTATTGTAAACTAGAGAGAGGTATGCCATCTTCTACTATAACAACACAGAATAACATCACTCTTATTCTAATAACGTACGCTCTTATTCTATACAGACACAGAGCAAGTAAAAATTATGCACAGG
>VYZR01016493.1:6970-24673 GCA_013400675.1 Oxylabes madagascariensis
TTAGCTATGAATCTGTATAGGGAGACCATTTAAAATTAAATGAACCTATTGTATTTTTTTTTGCTTGTAACAGTATAAAGGTATACCCAAAACTTCCCATCTTCGGTGGACTGTCAGGGCCTAAGCCTTATGCTGGTCTCTGGGAAGCCACCCAACACCGATCCCCGGGCTCGGTGATGTCCAAATTTATTATTGTGGCAAATTAAATGTTTTCAATTATTGTAATAATAAATCATTATTATTAAAAATTGGCTATTTCATTTATAACAAGCCTCTCAGCTTGCACCAGTGGGGCAGTCACTCTCTCTCCACACCTGGGAGACTTGAGGGCCCTTGGAGAGCTGTTGTAGTGCGTTAGGTAGTAAGTTCATTTTGTTATTAATTGCACTGCGTGTTTTGGGTTTTTGCACACAAACTGTATATATGCACATGGGACATTCCACATGTATCCCCCACCCTCTCCCCTGAGACTGAATTCCTTGGCCCACCCCAACCACTCCTCCCTGGGTCCTGGTCACCTCCCTCCTGGCCTGCTCATTGGCTGGGGTCACTCCCCCTCCTCCACCCCTGTTCCCCCAGGCACAAAACCGAGGCGACCACGAGGTCTTGGTCTCTTTCACTTTTTCCTGCTGTCATGTGACCGGCCCTGTTACCTGTGGTCGGCACCACAATAAAACCCTGGGACGGCACCAAGGAAAAGGAGGAAGAGCTATCTCGGATCTTTTATCCCTGTTCTATATCAAGGTCCAGCACCTCAGGGTACGGAGCTAGCCAGTATTGGACCCCTGAGAGCAGCAGGACAATCCCCCAGAGAGCAATCCCCTACCACCCTAAGTTCCATAGCTCTGCCCAGGAAATGCTCTTCCTCATACACAGTCTTTAATTACAGCTATGTGCAGACCCTGCTCCTTGCACGCTCATTTTAGTGCTTGGGGATGGGCATTTTTATTCCAAGTCTCTGCAGTTGTGGACCCAAAGAGGACTAAGCAAACTAAAGCCCGTTTCTTAAGACTCAGTGTGCTAATATTTGTTGTCATATACCTATCACCTGTATCACATCCATAAATCCAGAATAGTCTCCCTCCTTCTGTGGTGCTCTCCAGCCTGGAATAAAGGTAATTTTAGCCATAATTATATAACCTATGAAACTTGCTTATTTCGGGCTAAAATGGTACTGATATTAAGTATGGTATGACTTGACAGCAATTGCTGTTTGGGTTTGGTTTTTTTTGCTCTGTCCTATAGCACTATGGGCTTATAATCCTGCTGAAGGTTCCCTTGATTTATTATTTAAATCCTATGATATTTTCTAATACTGAGGTAGTGATTTTCCAGCTGTTCAAAGGACAAAGATGCACAGAGGTTAAAGGTCAGAACAGCCCTTTATTGAGCATCAACCCTAAGGAGTTTATGTACCATAACAATACCAATCACCATTTTCAATAATGACCTGCAGCCTTTGTGTAGACAAAGTTTTCACTGGTTTTTGCTTCAAGTTCATTTGTCAAGTAGAAAAAAAAGGTTAAATTACAAAGGAACAAAACTTTAAAAATGTCACAGGCCAAAGTTGATGCAATCTAACTCCCTTCAGCTGTAAAGCACATGATCTTCCACTTTTATGCCCATGTATCAAATCTTCGCACAGAGACACAGCCATGAATAGGAAGGGGGCAAGGGAGTTTGTTATCTATGACCTGGCACACATCAATGTAGGGATCAAAGAGAACTACAGTGGGGAGGGCACTGTTTCCCTTCCTCTGTCCAAGGAGATAAATTTGTCCATTCACGGTGCTGCATCCCATGAAGAACTTCTGGGTCAAGCATTCCTCATTCACCTGGGTCCATTCATCTGTCTCCACATCAAATCGAAAAGCTCCCCCTCCTACAGTGTACAGAGCCCCATTCAGGGATGTGATGCAGAGGTCGTACCTGAGAAAGAAGAAACCCTTGATCATAATCAACAGAAAGATTTGGCCCCTGAAATATTCAGGGTGACCTTGGTCCTCAAATCAGAAGTTCTGTTTAAACAGAGAATCACAGAAGTGTTGCAGGGATAGGACTTCTGGATTTCTACCGTCTAGCCTCTTCTTGGAGTAGGACCAACACTAGAATCCTTCATCTTCTGCCAGGTCCCAGAATATTATTTCTTACCTTGGAAGAGGGGAGAATGAAATGACATCCCAGCTGTCTGTCTCTGTATTCAGCCTTTGCACTCCATCATATACATGTCCATTCTCATCCAGGCCACAGACCACATAGATCCTTGTTCCTACACTGACCGCATCGCCTCTCTCCACAGGCTGAGCCATAGGACTCATGCTTTCCCACTCTGACTCCATCAAAGCCATACGCTCCACTGCTGGGATTATCCCTTCATCTGTGCTTCCTCCGAGAACATACAGGTAGAGTCCTACTCCTACTGCACAGTGGCTACTGCGGGACTTCTTCATGGCTGGCCCTTCCAGCCAGCAATTTTCCAAGCAGTTGTAGATAAACACCCAATCCACATTGTACCACACAAACTCATCCCGGAAATATCCTCCTGTCACAAAAAGGAAGCTTCCTGGAAAGACAGCAAAGAAAGTATTAGTCACGTGAAGGCTAAAAATTGCTCCTCAGAGCTGGGATTCTCATTTCACCCTGGGTTGTATTGATAGGATGAAGAGAGAAAGTCACTGCTCTATCAATCAGTTTGCCGTATTTAATTCCTCATCCACACAGATACATTGGGCCTACAGTATGCAGCCAGTCTTTCCAAGCTTGCTCCCATTTTTGAACAGAATCATGGAAACACTGGTTGGAAAGAACCTTGGAGATCTCACTTCCAAACTCCTACCGGAAATGGGACTATTACCAACACTAATACAGAAAGCCATAGTATTGAGCTGGCTTGAAAGTCTCCAGGCGTGAAGATTTCCCAAATCTATGGGTGAGTTTAATGTAATGGCAACTATAAATCAGAAGTTGCCGGTCATCTGTCTAAACCACTGCAAAAGAGAAGGCCAAAGAATACACTGCTTACAGCCAAGTCCTTAGAATAATTCTAGATAAAACCAAGGTAAGGAGCTCAGCAGACTGCAGTTTCTGCTATATGAGAATAGTGTTGTCTAGCATTCTCCCAGAACTAAGGAAAACAAAACCATTCTTTGAACAAATATGAACACCAATATGAGTGAGGTTTTACAATGCTGAACACAACAGTTTTACAGCAACAGCTGGACTCCTTGCATTTGGAACTCTCAGTCTCAAACTTCTATTTGCATTTGCTCAGTCTCCCTTCTCTGTAAGTTACCTACTGCTGCCACTGCATACTGGGTGAGGTTCCTGCGCTGCAGTGGAGAACAAGTCTGCCAGGTCCCTGTTTTAGGTTGAAAGAGAAATAATTCTTGCTGTTCCTTGTCATGCTTTCCTCCCAGGATATATAAGGTATCATAGCTCCGACCAGCGTAAGGACACAGTTTCGGATTTTGCCAGCTGGGTGGGGGACATCTGTCTAACTTCCTTATTAGTCTGGAAAAGGTATCTTTCTCTCCAGGGCGCTTGCTGCGTTTCACCAAGGTATCGAGGAAGGACAAACTCAGAAAAGTGACCCTGACTTCGTCCACCAAATCCAGAAATTCTTCCTCTCTAGTTGTTGGGTCCTCCATTATCCAAATCACAATACTGTCAAAAACCACGTCCTCTCTTGAAATGAAGAGGTCATCACTTTTCAGGAGCTGCATCAGCATTTCCTTGGGTAATGCCTTAAATTCTTCCTGGTATATCACATCCCCCCAGTGAGTGAGAGCCACATTCATTGCAGACACATACAACTCTGTAAAGGCAAATTGCTGTGAGTAGGTCATCAGGCCCAGGCAGTTAGAAACATGCAGCTCTCTCTCCAGAAATTTCTCACACAACAGTTTCACCCTGTCAAACTGAAAAAAATCAGCTGTTTCCAGTAAGCTGATCACATTTTCTTGACCTATGAGCACTTGGGCTGTGCGAGTGAACTCAAGTAGTGCCTGAAAAGGCACTGCATCGATCCCTTTTATGACTATGTGCTCTTCAGAGCTCTCTCTTGCTCCTCCAAAAAACATGGCTTCAAAATATCGACTGTGTACTGAAAGTACCCTACGGCTGACCTGGAAGAGCCTCTCTCCAACCTCAAGAATTGTGTCTGCAATCATTTCTGTCTGAGGTCCCAGCTCCTGTGGCTCTTGTGCAGGCTCCATGCTTGTAGACTGCCAGGCAGTTAATTTTAACTCAGTCTTACGCAGCCCTTACCCATATGAGATCTCTGGAAACATTATCCCTCTAGCTAGGATAAATATGAGATAAGCCAATCTTGTCCTAAAAATAGAATGTTTTCTACTCTCCTGCTTTGCTCTTCTGTCTTTTCTGCTGCTTTCTGAACAGCAACAGTAGAACAGCTGTATAACCAAAAAAAAAAAATGCAGATTTGACTGGCATCTACTTTTACCAGGTAAGGCCACAGCAAATAAGGGGCACTGTTAGCCAAGCAAAGAGCCCGACCTAGAAAGAAAAAGCAGGAGAAACAACCAAAATATTCCTAAGCACGGAGTAAATATCAAGAAGTTGTAGAAAACATTGAACCCATTTGGAAAAAAGCAAGCATTACCTCATCTTTCATTAGTTCAAGTTTAATCAAATACCAAAGTGATTACAGTTTTTATTATGTACCTAACTTTATACTTTAGTAAGAGAGAAGAGGAAGGAGTAAGTCCCCATTCAAACACAAATGGCTTCACATGTTCAGTCATCCTCAATCTTTGAATGCACTAAATAAACGTAGGACAAGCAACAGCAAATGCCACAGTGATTTTTCCCAAAGCTAATATGTGAAGATTTGCAAAGTGACCTTGAAGTAGAGTCCCTTACCCGAACAGCCCATACCAGCAAGACTCGGAACTCCCAGTTCTTGGCAGAGCTCAGCAAACAGAAGCTGTGCCAGTGCCTCACCATGCCTATTATAAAAACTTTCTTCCTTATTTGTAGTCTGGATCGCCCCTCTTTTAGCTTAAACCATTACCCCTTGTCCTATCACAACAGGCCCTGCTAAAATGTCTGTCCCGTATAATTTTCATATTCTTCTTTTCAGGTACTTGATTCCCAAGTGTAACCTCAAAGTCTGTGCTGCAGAAAAGGAGGGCCATGCAGCTCACAATGAAGACCAAGCAACCAACCACCTGAGCAGGAAATGTTGGGAACATGCCCCTCTCCAGAGTTTACGCACTTGACCCATGGCTTCAGGAAGATCTGGCACTGAGAGCCCAGAATCCACCCCAGAAAGCCCCAGCAGGTTTGCTTCTGATGATATACTTAGAATGCAAAGATAGTGCAGCATGTTATTGGTATCAACACTAGCAATCTTTCTCCCACCTAAAGGATAGTCAAGACTCTGCTCAGGCTGATGGCAACCAAATTCTACACCTCACACTCTAAATAAGGATTCTCTTTTGAACAGTGCAGTTTCACGAGCAAGTTTTGTAGCACCAGAAACTAGGTTGTGAGGAGCATAACTTTATAGACAGCTCTGTGAGCCCCCAGATTAAAATCCAGACACACCCAAGTTCACACAGGCAATACAACACACAAGATACCTGGTCCCTAGTTCCAGAGCCTCCTGGAAGTCAGATTCACTGAAATGAAATTTACTCTAACTTCCCACCCATTTTGGAGCTGACCCAGGAAAGACTATGCATGGGAGAACAATGCTGTGGCCAAAATAACAAATACAACATGTACTTGCCATGTATACTTCACAATCTTCAGGAACAAAACTGCTGCTGCCAGCAAAACAATTCACTCTGCCACAACCTCCTCATAAAGGGTCCTCTATAAAGGCAAGAGCAGGTGGCAGAAGCAGCTTACAGGCTCCAGGCACATACCTCAACTGGGCAATTTTTAAAACGCCTCAGAAGAGGGATGAGATGCTCTCAGGCCTTTCCCATCAATTTCCTGTTTGAAGCATGGCTTCTGCTCTGGTCCCTCCTAATCCTGCAGTGTTTATGCACCTCCTGAACTAATTTAATTTAGATTTATGGCTAGAAAATTGTAATGTCAGCCATAGTGCACTTTTACAGACTAAAAATCAGACATTTAGAAACAGATTAATTTGTCTTTATTCACTCAAAACTCCTCAAATCTTGCATTTTCTGCAGTACAAAAGAAATAAGAATATTTACTTACAAATCAAGTTATAACAAGCAAAACCACAAGTGGATAGCTACAATATAAAAATACGCAGTACTTCCAGACACTGCCTACAATTGAACCAATGTTAGGATTTTAAATATTCTTCCCCTAAAATTCCAGGTATCAAATAGGTATCTCCATAACGTTCAGGTTACTCAACAAAGAATTATCCCACAAGTTAGACCAGTCTTCCTGTAGAAATGTGCGAGCCTGCCGATACACAGATCACAGCCCACCAATTCTGGAACAAGTGCTGAAAAAGACCTTCTTGGCTACATCCCCTGTAAAGGTGATGACACTACACAAGGAAGTAGTTTTCTGGCACAAAAGAGACTGAACTCAACAGCAGAAGACTACATCACAATGCTTCTCCCACTGAGTACTGATATCTAAGAGGAAGAAAAACATGTTCTACTGTATTTAGGCTTTTAATTTGGATTAAATACATTTTAATGTATTTAAAAATGGAAAGAATATAACAAATATTTAGGGCATTCTTAGCTAATTTTATGGGGTTGTTTCAAAACTCACAAGATCAAGAGGATCTCAGACAATTCATGACAATATGTTCTCTTCTGTCAGCTCTAAACAACATAGTTACGCACTTATTTGGGGGTGGGAGGAAAAGAACATACTTTTTACATTCCCCATCTTCTCATCATGTATGAAGCCACAAAAATAAAAGTTGACTCTTTTTCACGCTAACAAATACACATTCAAAGTCCCCACTCAAAACAGGAAGCTTCTCACACACTGATAGTATTCTTCAATGACTTGCACCCCTGAAGTTTTCAGGTGATAATCCAAAGAAAGCATTAGCCATCTTGCTGCTGAATGAAAGGGTTTGGAATAGCTTCCATTCCATCCTGTGGACAAATCAGAACCACAGAAGTTCCTCTGCAAACCACAAGTCCCAGCTGACGTGTGTCTTCTGTTAATTTAAATTGATCATCTGGATCTAAAAAGCAGAGATAGAGTTAGAACAGGAAAATAAGAAAAAGAAACCAAATTCCATCAACTTCAAAAGGCATAGACATAGATGTTCTTTCCTGGCATAACTGCTTTGTTTTATTGAACACATGGACTATACAGGTGATGCAGCAGTGACATCTGGTATTTTCAAGACCTTATTGACAGTGAGCAATAAAGAAATTTGCTTTGTATGCAACAAAGAGCAGAACACATTTATTAAAGAATTCAAAGGCCCTTTCATTCATCTAACCAATAGTATACATGCAAGTGATTAAAAAAAAGCGCTTGATCCCATTTCAAATGTCATAATAGACAAACACTTGGGGATTAATGCAAATCAGAAAAAGACTCTGACTTCTCAATGCACTATTGAAGACAGTCCATTCCCAGATCAGGCCAAACAGGGCTGGATCAGGACAGACAAACATCACAAATCAGCCAGTTTTACTTTCAATGAGATATCTCTATATTCAATAGAAATGAACAATACATTTTAAAACTCCCTTTTAAAAAGAAAATTCAAAGCTTCAGGTGTTCCCTTTTAAGCAGGTAGGAGAATACTCTTCAAAAACACTGCCCTATCAAATGATACGTTTTGTATCAGAGAGGAGAAAGAGACACTGCTTTATTCAAGCTTTAGAGGACAAGGGCGGCCAATGAGATAACTATAGAGGAGCTCAAGCAAGGACTACCAGGGATGTTCTATCACAGGGAATGTGCTTAACCTAACTTCTGCTGCAGAATCACCTTTAAAGGTCATCTAGTACAGCCCCCCTGCAACGAGCAGGGACATCTTTAATTAGACCTAGTTGCTCAGAGTTCCATCTTTGAATGCTCTCATGGATGGGGCACTTACCACCTCTCTGAGCAACTTGTCCCAGTGTTTTTATCACCCTCATTATAAAAAAACCCTCTTCCTTGTATCTAAATCAACTCTAGTTTAAACCCATTACCACTTGCCCTGTCACAACAGGGCTTGCTGAAGCATTCACCCTGTCATTTCCTTTTATGTCCCTTTGAAGTTCTGAAAGGCCACTATAACATCTCCTCAGAGCCCTCTTTTCTCCAGGTGAACACCCCCAGCTCTCCCAGCCTGGCTCCAGAGCATAGGGGCCCCAGCCCTTGGAGCATCTCCGTGTCCTCCTCTGGACTGGCTCCAGCAACTGCACATCCTCCTCCCAGGGCTGGAGGCAGCTCTGCAGGTGGGAGTGAGGCAGTGCAGCAGAATCCCCTCCCTGGGGATGAATCCTCCACCCCTAGTAGGGATGCAGGCCAGGATACAGATGGCTTTGTGAGCTGCAAGCACATATTTTCCAGCTTCTCATCCACCAGCATGTCCAAGTCCCTCTCAGCAGGGCTGCTCTCAATCTGTTCATCCCTCAGCCTGGATTGATACCAGGGGGTGTCCCAAACCAGGAGCAGGACCATGTACTTGAGTCTCACTGAACCTCATGAGGTTCCTATGGGCCCTCTTCAAAAACTTGTCCAGGTGCCCCTGGATGGCCCTGTCCTGCAGGTGTGTCACCTGCAGACTGAGGGTGAACTTGATCCCACTATCTATGTCACTGATGGACACTAAACAGTACTGGTCCCCACAGAGATACCTGAGGGACCCCCCTTGTCATTGATTTTCACGAGGACATTAAGGCATTGACATTGACTACCACCCTCTGGATATGACCATCCAACCAATTCCACATTCACCAGCCTACCCACCAAATCCATCTCCCTCCAATTTAGGGAGAAGGAGGTTGTGGGGGACTGTGTCCAAGGCTTTACAGAAGTACAGATAAAAGACATCTGTAAGCCCTTCTGTTGTCCACTGATGGAGTCACTCCATCACGGAAGGCCACTGGGTTGGTCAGACAGGATTTTCCCTTTGTAAAGCCATGGTGGATGTCTTAAATCACCTCCCTGTCCTTCAAATGCCTTAGCAGAGCTCCAAGGAGGATCTGTTCCATGATCTACCCAGGCACAAGAGGTGAGGCTGACAGGACAGTAGTTCCCAGGCTCCTTTCTACCCTTTTGAAGAATGGGTTTAATGTTTCCCTCTTTCCCATCACCTGACTGCCATCACTTTTTAAATGTTTTAGAGCAGCTTGGAACTATATCAGCCAGTTCCCTCAGGAACCTGGGGTGCATATTGTCAGTTCCCACAGACCTGACACCTTATCTCTTTCTTTACAAGATAGTTATCCCAAGCATGCTGCAGTTTGGATGATGTTAATCTAAAGTTTCTGCTCATTTACTCACAGAGTTGTAACATTTCTGTCAAGAAAACCACTCAGGGAGGGGAAGCTTTCCAAAGATTGCATATTACTTACCTCGCATATACTCAATGGTACCATCCAGCACAAGGTTCAGAAGAGGGTCAAATCCTTTCAAGACACCACTTGCTATTGAAGACCACACAGAGAACAATGATTAGGACAAAACAAGGTATACAGCAACACAAGACTTCATGAAAGCTACATTCAATTCTCCAGCCCTGTTCCCTCCTTCAGGCAAGACCAAACAAACGAGGCCAGAGATATTAAACAATGTCCTCTTTATCAACAGCAAGTACTCAAAAGCTGGTCTGCACTGCGCCAATTAAAAGTTACAGACGTTTCAATCAATTTTTCAAAATGTTCTTCAAGACACTAACATTTTTGCTTTCAGCCAATTTCAAGGGCATTTTAAGAATACTGTACATCAAATAAGTACGAGTCACACAAAGAAAAAAAAAAAGACAAGTCCAAAACAAAATTAATATCCTTAATGAAAGGTTGTGGTTAAAAATGAAGCAAGACCATATTTTAAGTTCTTTCCTCAGAAACCCCATCTTCCAGGTACCCTCCTGGCACATCATGTATTTAGCATAAGCACTGCCTCACGGGAAGGCACTGCAGATAGACCAGCACTTTGTCCTAATGGAGAACATGACTCCACAAGACTAGTTACTCCACAAGACTAGACACTAAATTAGTAGTCACTAATATCACAAAATTACACAGAGTGACTTCCCAGTTTGACAAATACACTTATCAGTAAGGAGTTCAAGTAACTTCCAAACCCTTACAAGCATTAGGCCCCAGTGGAGTTTTAAAATGCAGCACATGGTTAACTCGGACAAACAAGTGCCTGCGGGTGGCACTAACCGCATTGGGATGTACCTTCCCAACTGGGAAAGGACGGGGATGGAAAGGCACGGTGGCATACACCGAACCATGAACTCCGGGCATGCTTACCATGTCAAGAGTTGAAAGGCACGACAGTTGTATTAACTGTTACATCCATAAATGTTTCTTTGTTCCTTTAAGTGTACTCTTGCAATGCAAAAAAAACCCCAAACCAAACCCAGCCACAATAAGGCTTTCAAGACAACGAATAAAAGAAGAGCTGCACAGATGAGCCATAAAGATAAAAGTGCGCCCAGGAGATGAATGGAACAGTTTAACGAGAAAAGCTTCACACCAGTAGCTGCAACCACTAACAAGTAAAAGCACTCGCTGCTCCTCGCCTTCTCTTGATGGGAAAGCAGCGTGAGCATGACGGCAGAGCCGACAGGCATCGGCTGCGGGAAAACGCGGAAAGGCAAAAGAGCTTCGTGCTGCAGCCACGCGCCGGGCTCACCTTCCCGCCCGCCCTGGAACTTCACCCGGATGGTCTTGTCGATGTACTTGGAAAGATCCAAGATGCTCTCCTTCTTCTTCTTCTCCTTATCCTACGGCAGAGCACAGGCGGTCCAGTTAAAGCGAACCATCCGCAGAGATACAGACCCGGAACGCTCCTGCGGGACCCCGCGGCGGCGGGACGAGACGCGGGTACAGCACCGGCACCATGGCCACCCAGCGCCGCGGGATCGCGGAGCCCAAGCCACCCCACTCCTCACCGCCATCTTCCCCGCGCCGCCGCCGCCGCCGCCACCACCACCACCGCCACTCGCCATTTCATTCGGCACCGCCAGAAGTGACGTCGCGCCCCGGCGGAGCCCGTTGGCGGCTCGGGGCGGTGGGGCGGGACGTCCGGGGCGGTCTCTGTGTACCCGGTGTGGAAGGGTCCGGCCCGGCCCAGATCGGAACAAAGCGGCAGCGGCGCGGCAGCCCCGGCATGGCGGCGTGGCCGGCCCGGCTCCGCCTCTGGTTTCTCCTGCATCTGCTGCCACAGGTCAGTGGCTGTGCGCTCCCCGAGCCACGCGCGGGCACCCTGGCTGAGGGCGGGGAGCGGCCCCGGGCGCAGCCGGGTTCGAGCGGGCTGTGCGGCGTATCCGTGCCCGGAGCCGCCTCCCGCGGGCGCTCACAGGCGCTGCAGCCGCCACCGCAGCGGGCCGTGGCCGCAGGAAGGCAGCGGAGCGCATGAGGCTGCCGGCCCTGCCCTCCGCGATTTGGCCGTGTTGATCTATCTGTGGGTCTGGGGTTGTTTGAGACTTTTTTATTCTTTCCGTAGTAACTAGCGTTTTCCTCGTAGTTCCTAAAACTTCGGGGCCCCCGTGGTCCCAGCCCACCGTCCTCGCCAAGCAGCCCCGGGGAGGGAAGCGCCGCCGAGCCCCTGGGCTGGATCCCCGCAGGGACGACGCTGGGTTTATCCCGACTGAAAGACTCCCTATAAGGAAGCATTCAGCAGAAAAGAAGGGATTTCTGCTGACCCTGACTCTATAGACTGTCTTGCGTCATGTATTGTCATTCCTAAAATATTAATTAATTTTGTGAAATGACGTTTCTAAGGGTGTGACAAACTAGGTGTGTAATCCTGACAACAGGTGAGAGTGGATTTCTAGCAATTGTGTTGTATGGTACATAGGTATTGCCTTTTAAGTTCGGTGTTTTGTGTTCTGAAAATTTTGAAGTGTCATTTAATATGTCATTGAAACTTCTTGACTGTTTATTAGGTAATTTGGAGCGTACTAAGTCTTTTTGAGTATTATTGGGGTAACATCTTAACACAGTACTCTAGTATTTTCTTCTTCTCCATCTGTCTCCTTACTGATTCCTTGCCAGTAATCTTTAGTTACAGAGCAGTCTGATTGTCAGCTAACATCCTTATTTCTGTATCATCCCCTTTTTTCATCCATTATCTTCATTATCTCTTCATTATGCTCTTGCATGCCCTGTGCATTTTGTCATCTCCACTGATGCTTCACAGGGACTGGTAGTGCCAGTGTAGGCCCCACAAATTAGTAAGATTTAATTGACATGAACAAGTCAAAAGACTGGTGTGGAGTCAATTTGATCCATCAGTTTAGGGAAGCTGAGCACATAGCAGTGCAGAAGGACAGCGGGTGAGATACCAGTGGTGGGTACTTGGAGGTCTTGCCTTCAGCTCCACGCATTGCAGCACATTCTTGTCTGTAAGCATTTGGTGTATTTGTCCAGTGGAAGTGTTACTGTACTTGAGTAAGCTTGGGCAGACTGGCCAGGGTGCTGAAACAGTCCTGCTGCTGCAGTGAAAAGTGGATGTACTGTGTGCTGCCAATGTTTCTGTTAACCAAGCTGGCATTTTAAAAACTTGCTTGAATACCTTATATTGTGCATTACTTCTGCATCTCTTGTGCTTGCACTTGTTGGGATGGTTTTGGGTAGTACATCCTCCTTAGCGTGAGGCAGAGAAGAATGCTCTACTGCAGTCATCCTGGTTTGATACCCCTGTGACTGATGGCTGGAGTTATTCTGGGGGACAGAGCTGACAGCTGTTGTCAGGAGCTGCTGTGTGCATTTGCTGTGCACCAGCTGTACTCATTCTCAGTGCCTTACTTTTGCCTTAGTGAGCATATACCTTTGTCTCCCTCCTTGAAACAGGATATCGGAAATTTTTGTTTGTTTGTTTTCCCTGGGGCAAGAGGAGGTAGTGTCCACATTTGCTTCTATATTCTTTAGGGAGATTTAGGGAGAAGGATCAGCTTGGCTACTGAAGCATGACTCTTCCAAATCTGGGTCCTCATCTGGGAGCACTTTAAGAGTGGTGTGATCTTATAGATCCAAGTCAATCTGCCCTTGGATCTTGCTTTGGTATTTGAGTTCTCATATTGCCTTTAAGTGCTCATTCCTTCCAGGCATTGTTACCCCTCAGCTGTCCTGTAACAACAGCAGATATGTGAGCCTTTGACTAGTGACTAACATAGTAACATGATCTGCAGCAAATGTGTTGCGTCTAGTTGGCCTTCACTATAGCAGCTTTCAGCAGAGTATTTTGAATTGAGGTGATGGGTTTGTATTTTAAATTAGGACACTCTATGATGAGTCCAAAGAATTGGAAAGACTGTCTGAAATTCTGCATTAAGGTGATGGCTGACAATTTAATCTCCTGGAATTATTGCATTATGAATATGTAGCTCTCTGCAGTGTAGTGTTTTTTGAAGGAGTGTTTTATTTGAGTGCAGCTTTGCTGCCTGCTGTTGCTGGTCTCCAGATAGATCATTCAGTTCATGGGCAAGAATGATTCCAGCTCCTGGAAACTTTCACATAGTACCTACTGTAGAAGTAGGATAGCTCATTCATTCCTTCTTCAAGGAACACAGCTCCCAGTGTCTGTGAAATCTCTCTGAGATGTGGTTGACCAGGTCAGTTAATAGAGCTACTGAAAGTGGAAAAGGTGTGTAGGACATCCAGGTGAGTGTGGGGCTAGAGGCAGGGAAGAACAAGAAGACAGACATTAGGTTGGCTCAGTTACACTGCAGTTTCTTGAAATATGGGTGAGCTGAATTCTTCCTCTCCACCTTCTTCCATCATTTAACTTGCAAGCCCAGTGCTGTCCTCTGAGATACATTAATACACTTAAAAAAACTTGCACAGCAAAAAAAAACTGGGGAGCATTCTCTCTTTTATACGTTAATCTGTGGAAGGCCCTGATGAGATTCAGAGCCAACAGGTATGCCCTTCTATTACCACAAACATTAGATTAGCTCGTTTGTCTGTTAAATTCTGCCCTCAGATTTTACATTTCTGTTGTGTGAAAACCTTTTCCAGTTTTGCAGCTTTATAGAAAACACTTCCTTTTGTGTTAATTATACACTATTGTGTGTTTGTGTGTGCTGTCACAGCACCTGTTGTTTTTCTGTGTTTGAAAAAGGCTCAACTTGATATCCAAACACTTGGAAAAGAGCCTTTGGGGTTGTAGGCACATGGTATAGGATCTGTCCAGGAGATGGCATTTTCTCCTGGGTTAATCTAGGATATGAAGCGGTCTCTAGGAATAAGGAATCATCATAAATGTTGCCACTATGCCAGTGCATCAGCAGCACTGCTTTCTTTGAGCTTTTGTGTCTCATACCGACTGACATGAATAAACCAAAACTGGACGCATCAGAGTGGGTAAGAACAAACTTCAGAATTTATGCTTTGATTCTAAGTGATAATAGCTTTTAAAAAATGTCTGTTAATCCACATTATCCACAGAGTTCTAAACTCTATCTATTCTCCACAGAGTTTCTAAAACTTTGTGTTCCCTCTTCTGCTTTTAGCCCTGCTCATATTGCCTTTAATTCCTTTCATGCTTGATTTTTATTTGGCTTTTGGCACACAAATCCACAAATTCTAAAATGTTTTGAGCACTTCACATTAGGAACCTTTTACTCCCTTAATATTTCTTTGAAGAACATCCATTAAATAGCTCAGAAAGCAAATTTGTGTGTTACTGTCTCCTGGGTGCCTTTTAGGAATTATTCCTGAGTTCCAGTAATGGTTATCTCCACAGAAGTGTTGCAACACACCCTGTACTTACTCTCGTTTTAAAGGTGTGTGCCATATTGCCATATATCTTATAGAGGTAAAACTTTTTAACTGTACAGCTCGGTTGTTTCCCATACGTATAAAGCTGTTTAACTGCAGTAGTTAGCTCCTGCAAAACTGCCTGAAGATTTTGGAGAGAGTTGTACATGTAATATTCAAAACTAAGATACTCAATGTTTTTTTGCTTATCTAAGCCCAATTAGATTATGTACAATAAGCAGGAAACATTCTTTTGTTCTTGTCTTTTATGTGTGACTATATTTCCATCTCTATTGCCTGTTGCTTTTGGAAGTCAAATTCAAGATAATAAGTACAGGTTACTTTTCTAAATTACTTGCTTCTCTTGAAAGTAGTTTAGGTGCTATGGTTGGATACCTGAGATATGAGTTAACAAATCCATTATAGCAGGGAGTTGGAGTTCTTGTTTCCTCACAGCATATGCACAGTAGTGTCTCCCTTTCTCCAGAGATATCTTGGAAACTTGCACTGAGCTCAAATGGCTTTAATCTGCACTGAGATAATCAGTGTGACCTCCTGTCATCAGCATGCTTCAGGACAAATGTCATTGGTTCTAACGGACTTAGTTAACACCAATGTTATAAAAAAGGGAAAAAGTTGCTGCGTGTGTTAACAAAGACCATTTATATACAGAAGAGCTAAATATAAAAATCTCTACCTCCTGTAGATTTTTACAGTTAGACTTTTTTTACTGCTTTGCTGACATCTTGAAGTAGAATGCCATCATTGCCTCTGGACACACTGTGAGTGTTAAAGAGCGGTTTTACAATGCCTGTGGTAAAACATTGGCACAGATTGTCCAGAGAGGAGATGGATATCCCATCCATGAAAGTGTTCAAGGCCAGGTTGAACAGGATTTGGTCTACTTGAAGATTTCCCAGCCCTTTGCCAGGGGTTTGGACAAGGTGACCTTTAAAGGTCCCTTCCAACCCAAACCATTCTGTGATTCTGTGATTCTGTGACACTCAGCGCTGTTTGTCCCTGCCTGCTGACACACCTGTCCCGAGCAGGGATGCTGTCTGCCCCAAACAGACATGGACCAAGAACCCCAGGAGCCCCAAGCATCACTGTGCGGCCTCTTAGAGGTTGGAAAAGGGTGCACACTGCCCTGACAGCCGTGCCGGCAGCAGGATCCAGCTCCCTTCCCTTGCCAAGGAAATTTCCTGAGCAGAAATGCCGGCACAGCATCCATCAGTGCGCCCTGAGCCGGACACGGGTGGCGGCGGTGCCCCGGAGCCGGAGCGCCGGGACAATCCCGGCTCTCCACACGGAGCGCAAGGGAGACACCTAATGGGAACGTGCAGGAGTTCGGGAACTGCCGCTCTGAACACTGCTTTTGGAANAAACATCTGTCTGAAGATGTCCCCCCTCATTACAGGGGTTTGGACAAGGTGACCTTTAAAGGTCCCTTCCAACCCAAACCATTCTGTGATTCTCAAAAGTTTTCCAAAAAACATCTTTTTACACTGAGTGTCTCCTAGGGGTGCATGGTAACTTCTGTGTAGTAGGGTTTGAAATAAAGAGGGAGGAATAAGAGTGATGGATTCTTTTAATGGATTTTTGAACTAGCATGTTAGGACAGGACATTGTTGCTGACTCCAGCCATCTTTGGCACCTTGTTCCTTGGCTGCTAGGTAAAGAAACATATGTTTAAAGTGTATTTGTAAGAGTGTAACTGCATAATTATCAAATCATTGGTGTGTTTAGGTTATGAATGTTAAACTAGATGTTGACAAATTAGTCTGTCACAACTTTCTAATTAGTAGCAGCAATGGTTAGGGATATGATGGTATATTTCTCTCCAAAACAAAGTTTCATCAGTTCTGGTAGGCAGAAAGTGATTTCTTTGGGGAAAGCTAAAGCAGAGCAATAGTGCAATTAAACATGTCTTCAGTCAATGACTTCAGTTTTGCTTGAGTGCTGGACAGGAGAAAGAGAGAAGGAAGAATGGAAAGGAAGGAGTTTGGGTGTCTGGGTAGATAGGAGTATGACATAAAGGGAGATGGTAGAAAGATAAGATGGTTGCTGGTGGGCAGGGGGGGTCTTTTGTTTGTTTGGTTTGAGGGGTTTTGTTCGATTTGAGGGAGTTTTGCTCGGTTAGTTGGTTGGTTGGTTGGTTTTGGTTTTTTTGAACCTGCTGCTGGTTATGAACTGATAGTCTTGTCCTCGTCCTGTGTCCTGGGGTTACAAATGAATGACAGCATTCTGTCAGAAACCAAATGTGTGACTAGTTAGATGAGAACCAGATCATTTATTGTACATGTTTCAGATATTTTATGTATGTTTTTAAACGAACTTCCAAGTGCTAAGTGGAAGTTAGCTAAGGATTAGCAAATGTCCTCAATAAAATGGAGAAACTTCCCGTTACACTAGGAAACAAATGCTCTGGGAACCCAAACAACATAATAGGAAGAATCCAGACACATTAACACTGGTATTCCTAAGGACTGAGTTTCCAAATCACTGGCAGATATAGTATTTTGAGACTGCTACATTTAATATGTGGTCAATTTTTTCCTGACTGTCTAATAGCTTGTATGAAGGTAAAATACAGATATGATTTGCATTTGCTCTCAGCACTGTCCTCTTATAATCTATTACCAGACAGCACTACTCAAACATTGAAGTTGCTGTCAGAACCCTGTGAGGCTCTAAAGCAGCAACTGAAGATGAGCAAGACTCTCCTTCAAAAAGAAGCATTGATCTGGATTTGTATAATTGAATTACATTTTTTAAATTAGGTTTTGTTCTGCTTTCTGAACACTACTTTTGTATCTTAATGTATTTTTATCTGAAGCATTAAAATCTT
>VYZR01016494.1:2905-13968 GCA_013400675.1 Oxylabes madagascariensis
GAAGGGACCTTAAAGCTCATCCTCTTCCACCCATCGAGCCTGGCCTTGGACACTTCCCTCACTGCCAACTCTGGGTAACCAGATCCTACCTAAAGACACTGAAAAATTCAAACATTTCCTGAAGGATTTGCAAATCCATGTTTGTATGACATAATCTGGGTTCCCCATCCGAAAAAACAAAGCTTATCTGCACTCAGATTTCTAGGAGTATGATTTTATTGCTTTAACTATTATTTCTTAAAAGCTTTTCCCCATCACCCCTTGACTTGCATCCCATTTGTCTCCTTTCACTGGTGTTTCATCAGCATTGATGCTCTTCATTAAGCAGAAAAGCACAACAGAGTGCTTATTAATTGATATATTTTACCTGCAGAGAAAGAAACAAAGAAAACCCCCTCCTTTTTAACTTCCTAGAACCAAAATGTGATTTATGGTCTCACTTGTACAAGATTGTTCTTAATGATTTATTCAATAAAGGCCACGACTGGAAGTAACTGAAAATAAAAGTGAGTAGGTGAATTTGAATATTCAGCACCTCATCCAGAGCTCATGAAAGGCTGTGTAGTCCTTAAAAATAAACAATATCATTTATCCCATCCAGTTATAATCCAAAGCGTAAAACAAAATACACCTAAAGAAGGCAAAGACATTATCTTCCCTCCATCCCCTCCATTTCAGCAGCTCTAAAATGTTTTAAATCACTGTATTTATTATTAAAAGGTTTCAGGTTTCGTTCACAACCAGGTTTTGCTCCCATGACCATAAAGCCCTCCCTAACACGTTGCAAAAGGCTCTGGTGCTGCAGTTTGCTTTAGCGCTAAAAAAGCAAAATCAAAGTTGTCTTTCAGGAGGCTTTCAAAGGGAAGGTGAAATAAAAGGTGAAGTGGTCTCAGCAGAAACAACTCAGTTACTGAGAATGAAGAAAAAAAATAATAAAACAGGAATTTTTCTTAATCAACACGTAAAATTATTTCTGCTTTCTTTTAGAGGCGAACAGAAATTTAAGGTCAAGGGATGACTTATTATCCAACATTTACCGTTTTGCTTGCAGCTGAAAACTCTAACAAAGTGTGACCCCACATTAAGGGTTACCCTACCTCGATCAAATAAGCTGCATTTCCATAATTCTTTTGACCACACACATCACAGACATATTAACAACACTTCCTGAAAGAAAATCTGGCTTGATTTCTATTGATGCAAAAATTCTTGTCAATTATTTTTTAAAAATTAAAATCAGAAATGGAATATCAAAAACACTTTCTGAAAGAAAATCTGGCTTGATTTCTATTGATGCAAAAAATCTTGTCAATTTTTTTTTAATTAAAATTAGAAATAGACTATTAGAAGCACTTTCTGAAAGAAAATCTGGCTTGATTTCTATCAATGCAAAAGTTCCTGTTAAATTAAAAAAAAAAAAAATAAAATTAGAACTAATTAAAAATTAGTTCTGCATCTGTATTGGAGCAGACATTCATCCTAAACTTCATCTGCACATTCCCCAGCAGGGAGGGCTGGAGTTGGCACAGCACAGCCCTGCCAGCTCACATTGGCTCCCCTGATCTTCTGGCTTGAATCGTGACTGGAGGGTAAAATCCAAAAAATAGAGACTGACTTCACTTCTGTCTGCAACAGAACTCCCACCGACCTGGCCAGGGTTGGAATATTGTAATAAAAAGGAAAAGGTGCCCAAAGGCTCAGCGTGGGGTTTTCTGGCTGCTGAGCTGATGGTGACATTGTGACAACGGGTCTGTGCTGAAAGCCAGCAGTGACAGGGCCCAAATGCACAGAGGGACCCCGAGCCAGGGCAGTGTCACATGGAACAATCTCCAGTGGCCAAACAAACCAAAATGTTATTTCAGAGCACACTGAGCTGTGCCAGCTGCCTGTGACACGGGAGAACAGCTCTGGCATCAGCAGCTCGGTTCAAACAGAAAAGGCAAAAAAATGTCCAACACCAGCAGGCAAAGTCCATCCTTCCTGAAGGCAAAATTGTCATCCTTCCTAAAGGCCAAATTCTTGTCCTTCCTAAAGGCAAAGTCCTCATCCTTCCTAAAGGCCAAATTCTTGTCCTTCCTAATGGCAAAGTCCTCATCCTTCCTAAAGGCCAAATTCTTGTCCTTCCTAATGGCAAAGTCCTCATCCTTCCTAAAGGCCAAATTCTTGTCCTTCCTAATGGCAAAGTCCTCATCCTTCCTAAAGACAAAATCCTCATTCTTCCTAAAGGTAAAGTTCTCACCCTTTCCCCCCCATTTTTATTTGCTGCACTGTGTTGTGCAGGATTTGTTCATCAGAAACATCTGTAATGCACAACATTTTCACATCTCATGCCCCATTAAATAAGTTATTAAGTTACAAGTTCCTTAGAAGTTAGCGTGGATAAAAAACTACTGCTCAATGAACTTTGTGGGTCCCTTCCAGCTCAGCATATTTTGTGATTCTGTCAGAAATAAAAATCTTTAGAACGTGAGAGAAATCAATAGAATTTGTACTTACAATAAAGTAGCCACAAAATTCACTTTTTTATATAATAATAAATAAAATAAATTACCTTTATGTATGTTTCCTCATTCTGCAGGAACTAAAGCATCAGGAATCCATACCCACAGAGAAAGGAATAAACCTCAGTGCAGAGAAAGGCAGACACCTGTGCCATAAAAACACTTGGGGGTGTGTGTGTGTAATATATTTTATTGGGCAAATATAAAAAGCAGTCACATCAATCAAACCCTAAAGAGGCATTTGGAAGACCTTAGAATACAGAAAATTAATTCTGGAGTACAGAGGCTTCTCACTCCCCCATCCATCAGAGCAGCAATGAACACTCTCAAAGTTTCAGGGCCGCTGCCAACAGTTGTAAAGAAAACTGAAGCTGTGGATTCCCAAACAAGAGCTGAGCCCCTGCTGCTGACACAGCAGCTTTGCAGCCATCTCTGCTGCTGGAAACATCTTCTCATTTGGGATAACCATTTGAATAACCCAGTAATGGTTTCTCAAAGTCTCTGGGTTAAATCGAGGCTCCTTTTCACCTCCTGCCACAGCCCTTGGGTGAGCAAAGCCTGGCCTTGCACTTGCTGCCTTGTCAGCTGCCCGTGAATTTTGTCACCAGCTGTATTTGCCTGTGATAACTCCACCTGGATCGGTTTCCTTTGTGCTGAACACCCTGCTCAAAACCCCTTTATTTCCTCAAAACCCACAAATTCGTGTTCCAGGCCGTGAAAATATTTCTGCCTTCACGGGAAAACTGACGCTATTGGACCGCGGAAAGGAGACACGACATCTTTCGAGGTTCAACTCGAACTACTGTTTATTAATTTCGTCTGACTCCATATTTATAGTATTTTCACACAAACCAGGGATTGGAGGAGAAGGTTGACACCTCTCCCATCCCTTTGGTCAAAAGAACTGTCCATCAGTTGATCCGTCCCCAAAGAGAAGGAATGTAAACAAACCTTGAGTTTCACAAACACCACTTCTACAAAAACACCTGAGCGTGAGGAGGAAAATGTAAGTATGTAAACATGTTTTCAGAAGGCTTTAGGAAAAGTACAGAGCTACAAAAACGTCACCACATCACCAGGACTTCCACAAATACAGTTCCTAACTTGTGCCAGGAACCTTCCAGAGAATATTTCTGACCAGAAATCTGTTTGATTTCTCTCTCAAACAGCCCAATGTCTCTCTATTCCCTGCACTGCTGCAGCTCCAGCTTTTGTTGCTGCCCCATCAGACATTTTGGCCCCCACTCAAACTCCTCATCCCTCGTTGCTGTCATGTGGAAAAAACTGTGCTAATACTGACTTAGCTGACTCTTCATCTCATTTTAATCCAAATTCAAAGTGCTTTTTATTCTCTTCCCGATGAATGATCTTTATTTCTCCCTCCTCCTGCAGCTCTGGAAAGTGTTAACTCTGCAGCACACATGAATACTGTACTCATGAACTGAAAACACAAAGCTGGTCTTGCTTTTCTAAACAACAGAAAGAGAATAGAAAACAGATTAAGATATCCCATTACATTAAAAAAAATAATCAACAAATAAATTAGAATAAAATTCCATTTAGGCCTCCTATCATCAGTCTTAAACTGTCTTGGTGTTTAAATTGTCCTTAAAGCCATTCTCTGAAACAGCTCAGGAAAAAATGTGCTTGCAAAAGGCACACAGAGCCAGGAGCTTGCTTTGGTTGTCATCATTCAAGTGCAGAATAAAAGCACAGCTCTGATGTGGGGCTGACAGTTCTGTGGATGCTGTCCTAACCCAGCTTTGCTGCAGATAATGAGATAAGCAATGGTTTTATTAAGCAAATGCTGGTGAGGACTATGGTGGTACACAAAGAAAACTTGGTTTGAGCTGTCTTTTGTTTCTAATTATGAGCACTGAGAGCATTCAGAGAGTGCTCCACACTAAACCAGCCCATCCCAGTCCTCTCCTGGAGCTGAGCTGGGATTGAAGGTCTTGGATTAACACCCCAGCCAATTACATTGGATAAACATGCACAATTCCAGCTCAATTCTCATAACATTTCCATCCAATACCGGGCAACCAGAGAGTTAAAATTAGATTTTTTTTTTTACTTCCTGACTTGCAGCACTTTGTCCTACACCAATCCAGCACTGGCTGTCAGTAATTTTAAGAGCAGTAATGCAAAATATTTTACCAGACAGCAGGACCTTAAGTGGGAATTAAAACACAATAGAAGTGTGACACATCTGTGCTGCTGGTGCCTCTCTCGCTGGTGAAAATCCTCCGCTTTAGTTTGACACTTTGCTCAATAAACTGAAATTTAGTTACAGTGTAAGCAAGGTTAAATGCTGCTGTCTGTAGGCCAAGAGAGAAGTAACAGAGTCTTCAAATGAGAGGGGTTTTTTTCACATTTATTCCCTGCCTCTTGGCCAGGCACCAAGCTTTCATATTCATAGCAGCACAAAAAAGCAACCAAAACAACAACAAAAACTCCTGCTGAGACTATTAAAGTGTCATTTTCAGCAGCAGCACTCCATAAATCACAGAGACATCCTCACCTCAGGTTCTGCCCCTGCAGCCACTGCAGCTGCTCTGCTCGTACAGGTGATGGATCAGCCTGGTTATGCACAAAGAGACCCCTGTCCCACTCCCTGCCCTGCTTTCAGCTCAGGAAACATCTTCCACGAGGATTTAATGTGCCAAAATGTCGCTCTCACCCAGCTTTGCTCCTTGTATGCCCTGCCTGGGGCTGTGGGTGATGAGCTGCAGGTCCAGCTCCAGCCTGGACTCCTCCTGATCCTGGCTGTGCTCACATCCCTGGAATCCAAAGGTCTCACAGCATGGAAAAACAGAGGCTCAGCGAGATAATCCAGTCCCGGGGAATAAACTCAGGTGTCTGGGCAGGTAAAACACAGCCCTTGCTTGGCATCATTAGGAAAAACAAAGTTCAAATTGATTCCCAGCTCCTGAGCTGAAGTGCAGGGGAAACCTGGGGGCACGGATCAGCCACACAAAGGGAAAGGGGAAATATCAGAACATGCCAGCACACATCTTGTGGGGGTTTTTGTGTTAAAAGGGAAAACCATCACAGTCTTCAGGACTGAAATAATTCAAGGTCAGGAGCAGCCCCTCCACTTCCAGCTGCAAAGATGCTGCTCCACATCCCACTGGAGGGATTTGGCATCCAAGAGTCTGGGCTGGAAAATGGGATGGAAGGAGGAACTGCTCTTGTCAGCATCTGCTGGTTCTCATTTAACAACAATAAACTCTAATTTTGCTTTTAAAAGGCAGGATGCTTCACCTTCACATTTCACAGGCTTTATTCAATACATTACAAAGTAAATTTGATCTAAACCCCTCTATTTCAGCAACATTCTTGGGGTAAAAAAAAAAAAAGAAGTGACACCCTTAAATTCCCATTGCTATTGCAAAATATTTCTGCTGAAATGGGGGAGGAAAAATGGGGAAGAAAGATCTCTGTAATGCCATTGATAGCACCGATCAAATTCTTTTAAATTACACACAGAAAGTCCTCCTCCCCTGAAAGATTTAATAGCAAAGCTGTAAAGAGTACCTATGTATTAAGGAGTCTTTATTAAATATCCAGAATATGTTATGTGGTATTTATTCTTTTCCTAGAGTGCATTATCCTCAGCACTTGCACAACAATATATAATTTAAATCAACAGCAAAATTCTCATTGATATCTTTGAAAGCAGCTTATACCCTAATTTACTAAAAGCACTCATCTGCAGAGAGTGTTTCTGTTATTTATTAGACTTAATTAAATCCTTCTGTATTATGTTAAAATGCACATCTTCTAAGTCCTTGAAGGCCTGGCTGGAATGAAAAAGAAATTTTTGCAGGCCCTATTTTAGCAGAGATAAATAATGTCAATGAGTCAACAGCCTGGTCTGTTAAAACATTATCATGAAAGGAATATTAGTTTCAAAATATTTCATTTTCAAACAGTAAAACGTTCTTCTTGATTTGGTAACAACTTAATCTGCTTTCTTGTATTACACATACCAAAGAGGGAAAACAAAAAAAACNCTATTTTAGCAGAGATAAATAATGTCAATGAGTCAACAGCCTGGTCTGTTAAAACATTATCATGAAAGGAATATTAGTTTCAAAATATTTTCAAACAGTAAAATGTTCTTCTTGATTTGGTAACATTTTAATCTGCTTTCTTGTATTACACATACCAAAGAGGGAAAACAAAAAAAAACAATTGCTGTGGTATGACAATTCAAATTTGTTCAGTGAACCAGGAATATTGCTGTCCAATTCTCAGTGTTTAGGAGATGAGCCTGTACTGCAGATGAGGATATCAGAGTGCTACTGCTGCTAAATAGGTGAAAAATACGGAAAATGCAGAATAATAGCAATTCACCTTTGTTTTGTGATGTTTTAAGCTTAATTTTACCCCCCAAAAAAATCCTTCCTGTTATTTTAAGATGAATTTTACAAAAAAAAAAAAAAACCAACCCTTTGTGGGATTGAACTTCCAATCCCCTCCTGACATTTCTGCCTTCTTGAGTAATTTGGGGCCCGTTTGGGAGAGGCAGAAGTCTCAATGGTTGGGAGGGTGCAGGGAGGGAGGGATGGACCACAAAATCAGACAAACAGGGTGGATCAGAGGCATCCGTGAAGGTCAGAGGAAAAGTGGAATCCAAATGCAGCTGAGCGACCTAACTGAGCATGAAAACTGGACATTATCAGCATCCTGGTGATAACTTCCCTCTGGAGCTAAAACAAAAAGTGTTATTTAATATTTGTCTTACAGTACAGCTCAGCCAAGATTAGGAAACTATTTTGTTACTCCGGAGTTGGAGTTACTTCACATCAGTAATGTTTTTCTTCCACCACCTTCCAAGGCCACTTCTGGCGCCCTTGAAGGATTAGAACAGGCATCGCTGTGGGATTTTTTTATGCATTAAGTGTATTTTAACCGTGGCAAGAGCTGTTAAAGCCTCCCAAGAGCTCGGGGCTGATCCACAGAGTGCACAAAGAGAGTTTTGGCCGCTCTGAGTCCCCAAAGCCCTGCCCAGAGCACGGAGCCAGAGCCCTGCCCGTGGCTGTGCACCCAGGGGTGCAGGCTTTGTGCCGGGATTAGCTCCCACATGCCAGCCCTGCAATCACAGCCAGAGCTCCAGAGCCTCCCACAGCAGCCACAAAGGTCAGGCTTAGCTGCTCTTCGCAATTATTCCCCAGCCTGGACAAGAGCAAACGCTGGGACTCGCGGGCTGGGCTCAGCGCTGGAGTGCAAAAGCTGCTCCGCTTCTCTTTTTGGTTTCATCGCTGCCATTTGGAAGATTTTGGGTGATTATTATTTTTTAAATCTATTTTCTCGAGGCTCACTGGGGTTGTTAAACCACCCAGAGCGGGACAAGCAGACCACAAAGGCAGCTGGACACCGAGCCTGAACTCTTAAACCCAAGGGCTGTGAAATACTAATCCCGGAGCGAGGAAAAATGGATTTGCTCAGGTTTAGGGGGCCAAAATGATCAATCAGCGCACAAAGGACTCCTTCCATCACTAATGTGCTTTTGCTGGGAATAATATATGTAAGAAAAATGGAGTTTTTAACCTTTTCTCCAGAGGACCAGTGCTTTTCAGAGTTACTCGACGGCAGCGACGGGGATGAAGAGGAAATACTTGTCTGTGGAGAAGATTTAGAGCTTAATCCTTTTGATGGCTTGCCTTACTCCTCCCGTTATTATAGACTGATGAAAGAGAGAGAAGAGCTTCCAATATGGAAAGAAAAATGTAGTTTCATGGAAAGCTTGCTTCATAATCAAATTGTGATTGTGTCAGGAGATGCTAAGACTGGCAAGAGCTCCCAGGTCAGTATAACAGACTTGGTTGGGGTTTTTTTTAAGTATTTTTAGAATATTTAATGAGTTTCAGAGTCACTATAACTATTGTAAGCCATGTATTAAGGCCAGAAAGGGAAAGTGAAATTCAGAAGGTGAATAAAGATTAATGCAACCAAATACAGATTTAAAATGTATTAAACATTTTAATAACTTTCTTCAAGCACTCAAAAAAATTTGCAGTTACTTTGTGTTTTGGTTCTGATTAGTGCTGTATCAGGAAAGAAATACAGGGGATTTGACATAAGATAAAGTGAAAAAAATTCGCAGGGAATGAAGGATTGAAATCAGCAGGGCTGTTTCTCAGGGAGAATTAATGGTCTTTCCTTCCCTTCAACCAGAGCAAATGTTTTCTCCCAACAGCACAAAATTACTTTACAAAACTCGTGTTAAAAGAAATCACTGAAGCCAAGATCTCAGCTGAGTCTAAGCACACAAATATCAGTCAGGACTGCGAAACTCTGCTGTAACAATATATAACAACCCAGGTCTCTTGTCACAGTGAGCAGAAAACAATTTTCAAGTAAGTGCTATCAGCCAAAATATTATTGTTTATGACTGGGATCAGGAGAAAAATTTCTTGCAGGTAAAGCTGCAGGATAATTACTGTTGCAGGGCATCTCATATATCCTGCAGATTTGATTCTGGACACTTCTAGAGATCACATATTGAACTAGAGACATCACACCTCTCCCTGAAAATTCCTATGTTCCCATAAAAATGATTCACACTCAAATAATTTTTGGAGTGCCAAGTTTTTACTCCTTGTTATTGACTGTAATTTACACATAAAAAACTTGTGTAACAGTAAGCAACTTGCCAAGAAATGTTAGCTTTTAAATTGTCCTTTAACAAGGTAATTTTATTGAACTTTTAATAAGATGTAGCACATTGCTGGTTGGTTTTTAAACATTTCTAGAAATGCATATAACTATAGAGAAATAAATTATATGTGGCTGATGCACCTAGGTTTAGATGTTGATTAAATGAAGGATTTGAAATCTAATACATCCATTAAAAGAATATTTATAATGCAACTTCAATTTCCCATAACAACAACACATGGATATTTTCCAGTGCTGATGTTATGTAAATATATAAATTAGGGAGCTGCTGTGTAAGTTCCTGGAGCAGTTCGTATTCAGTTATGTGTTTGCAGTACAATTCATCTGAAATTACAGATATTGGCTGTGACATTTGTCAGTTTGAAATCCTGGGATATGTTTTTTCCATGGATCTGACACAGCAGGCGCAGGTTTGCTGCTGAGCCAGCCCTGAATGCCACTGCACCGACCTCATGGGGTCCGTCAGCATGTGCTTGTAGCGACCCTGCTGTCACCTGTTCCTCTTCTGCAGCAAATTCCATCCAAGCTGAGCAATTCCCAGACTGGTGCACCCTTACACCTGGCCAGGGTGTGATGAGCCCCGTGAAGATGGATCAAGTCTGAGGGTTGACCTGCAACCCTCCAGAGTGGCTCAATAACATCGCGAGACAGCTCCTTGGGTGTGTTCTGTAAAGCAAAGGTTTTAATGCAAGAGAAAATAACAAATACAGAAACAAAAGAACAAAGCCGTGTGTGGGTGCCAGAGAAGCGCCTGACACCTGGCTAAGACACCCCAAAAATCACTGAGCACCTCTGTGCTCCTTCTCAAGTATACAACAATCAAGGAGGGATAATTTAGCAAAATGCCGACAGAAACAGCCACAGGTTTTGAGAAACTTTTCCAAAGCCCAAACCATGTCCCTGTGCTGTCTCTGGGCCAACCACGGTGAGCGAAGAACAGAAAGTTCTGGTGCTTCTCCATAAAAGCCAGAGGTGTAATGGAAACCCGTTTTCCTTATTTGGAGCACCAAATAAGTGTTTATTTTGTTTTACCAGGTGTGGGGGTGCATTCCTACACCAGATAATAATTTAATCCACGTTGAGAATTCAAGACATTCCGAGCGTGACATCGGCAATTCCCGCGCGCGGCGCCGGCGAGCGCTCAGCTCGACCCCGCTGTCCCAGGCCGCTGGAACGACTCCAGCTGTTCAGAATCCCGGTTGTTCCAAATCCCAGCGCTCATTCCCGGTGCTTTGCCGTCCCTGCAGGTGCCGCAGTGGTGTGCTGAGCACTGCCTGGCCCTGCGGCCCCGCGGGGCCGTGGTGTGCACGCAGGTGCTGCGCCAGGCCGCCGTGGCGCTGGCCCTGCGCGTGGCCGACCAGATGGACGTCAGCCTGGGCCACGAGGTGGGCTACTGCGTGCCCTTCGAGAGCTGCTGCACGCCCGAAACCATCCTGAGGTTGGTGCCTTGGAGGCCTTCGGGCCGAGGTGTGGCTGGAGGAGTTGGCGGCTGATGGCACCGCAGGTCTTGCGGAGGAAAATCAAAGCTGCTTTGTGAAGTTGTGTAGGATTTTAAAATCACAGGGTGCACTGAGTGAGAAGGAACCCACAGGGATTGTCAGTCCAGCTCCTGTCCCTGCACAGACAGCCCAACAATCCCACCTTGGGCATCTCTGGGAGCTTTGTCCAAACTTTTCTCGAGCTCTCTCAACCTTGGGGCTGTGCCCATTCCCTGGGGAGCCTGGGCAGTGCCAGCACCCTCTGGGGGAGGAATCTTTTCCTAAATCCAACCTAAACCTTCCCTGACACAACTTCAGGCCATGCCCTCAGTCCTGGCCACCACAGAGCACAGATCAGTGCCTGCCTCACTCTTCCGCTGACACGGAAGTTTTAGAC
>VYZR01016494.1:23629-38638 GCA_013400675.1 Oxylabes madagascariensis
CTCTAACTTTTTAAATTATTCCTATGGAAGGAGATTTATCAAAAAAAAAGGTATTTTACATACTTTTGCAGAGGAGGAGACCAGAACACAGGAGCTGTGGATCTCCTAGAGAAGCACAAGAGGGCAGTTAAATGGACTATTAAAAATCATGAAATTGAAGTTTTATTCCTATCTCTAATATCCACTTATTACAGAACTTTGACCAAATCCCTAAATCACTTGCTTCCTAATGTAACAAGAATAAAACTTTTGAATTTATTTGCTCACACCTTGAGCACTTGCATTTCAGCCAAATGGGATGTGGTACTGAAGACTACAGGTGTACCTGCCTTTAGAGACAGAATTTACTCTGTTCACATCAAAGCTACAAAAATAGGAAACCAAGAATATCATTTTAAGTAGCTGGAAACTCTCAGATAAATGATTCCAGTGCTAACAATAACATTAATTCATATATTTGCTTCACTAAGCCTAAGAAGGATCAAAAGCAGGATCTGTATTTACAGAAAACTGGTCAGATTTCCTGAAGTGAGTCCAGAGCAACCCAGTCTCGAGCAGCCAAAGAACACAGAGCAGGGAAAAAAAATATTGAATTAGGAAATACCTTTTAAAATTGCAGGGATGTGACAGCTTCTTGTTGAAAGCACAGGACACATCTTGAGAGGTTTTTTGAGCTTTGCTCCTGTGAAAGCAGCAGTGGAGTCACAAATCTTCGTGGTTCACACCTCAGGGCAGCAGTGGCTGGTGCTGGCAAGAGGCCCTAAAAAGCCCTACTCTGTTTTCTTTTTTTTATTTTTGCTTTTTTACTGTTCCTTCACCTGCTCTAATCCACCTGTACTGTCTTGTCCTTTCCAAAGCAATAAAACTCCAGGAATCTTTTTTTCTTTTTTTTTTTTTTTTTTTTTCCAGACCCCTTAAAGAAACANNNTTTTTTTTTTTTTTCCAGAACACTCATAGCAAGACGGGGAAGTAATTTGTGCTTATAAATCTCAAGACAACTAACTCTAGGGCATAAAAATGCAAATTACTGATGCTATCAGGGGGTTGAAATTGGCTGCCATATAACCATGTGTTTTGTGAGCTCTAGCAAAAACTACGTTGTTGACTTCTGGAAAATAGCTTTCCATGATCTCCTGGTAATTACTACACATCTGAATGACCCTTTTACTCTCCCTGTATTTTCAATCACTGATTTTTATTTCCTGTCACTGACTCATATTCATAATCAGCTGCTACTTCTCATTTCTCCAAAACTCCTGATTATTTTCTTCTCAGATGCTTCAGCTTCTGCAAGGCCTCATCGTTTATCCTATTAAACCCCACATTTCTTACAATAAATGTCCTCTCTAGATGGAATTGTACAGGCAGAGGGGAGAACTCTGAGATTGAAATGAAGCAGGTCCACAGTTTTAAAATGAATTTACGGGTTCCTGACAGAATTTGTCTGAAAACTGGGTGTTTTAAAGTTAACTGAAGTCACATTTAACAGATTTAGATGCTGGAGAACTTCTGGAAAAGCTCATGTAAGGGGAATTAATAAACTATTTTTCCCCTTCACACACAACAGAATGAGGTTAAAAACAACAGGTGCTTGTTTGCTTCCCATTTTACTTTTGCCTTGACTGTAAGCCGCTAATTACAGAGAGATGGCAACAAACAGTTCCCTGCCAATGAAATCAAAACCTGATCCCAAGATTTTCTTGCAGAATGCGTGGGGAAAGTGTGGCTAAATGTGACCTAGCAGCTAATTACAGTCTTGCTTTGCTTTTAGTCTTGGTGTAGCCATACACATTCCCACTCTTAATGAATGCAAGAAATTATTTCTAGTCACCTACTAATGAAGATCCAAGTGCAAATACACCCCCTGCCTGTGTGGGCAGCTGTGGTTGTAGGATACCAGAAAAAGATGAGAGACTCCAAATATTTCAGAAGGCAATGAGCATAGAATGAAGGCTTTATTGTCTCATTCTTACTACTTTTTATGAGGTGTTCTGATACAGACTTAACATCATTGGTGAGCAGGAATGACACCTCTCTAATCCCATTGGTTAAATTAGAAAACAGCTAAAATGTTTTCTTTTTTTTTTTGAGAACTAGAAAGGCAAAACACCACCTGGAGAAAGATAGTTTTGAGAAAGGATAGTTGTTTGCCAAGATTGTTTTGAGAAGAAGCTTTCTTGAGGAATTTTCCCTTGGGAAGAAGGTTAGCAGCTGCTAGCAGCCTGAAATCTCTCAGACCCAGAAATATCAGGCCCACAGGCAGTTGTGGTTGTGGGTTGATTATTTTATTTAGGGTTTTTTTTCCCATTAATATACAGACTGACAGCAGCCCACAAATGGCCAGTGCAGCTTCCCAGGGCTGGGGATGAGGCCAAGTCCTGCTGCAGTAGGATTTAACTTGTTATCCATAAAACTGAGAAAATATCAGCCAGAGTTGATAGGAGTGATATCAACCAGATATCAACCAGGTATCAACCGGAGTTGACACCAGGCTGGAGTATTGGAATAGTTGCTGCAATGGTTGGAGAGCAGTTGTGAATATAAATGAACTGGTACCCATGAAAGATACTGACCATTCAATATAACTTGGAATAGAAATCTACCTTGGAAAAGAGCTGGGTGGAGAGAACCTTAAAGAACCTTCACACTTCAGGAGTTCCCAAATTTCCACCTGGGTCTTTCATGCTCTGGGCAACAATTTTTGGGACTGTGGGCCTGACAACTTCAACTTGAGGTTCCCTCTCTCGACCCCTAGAACTGGAGCCACACAAAGCTCTCCTGTGCCTGTTTGTCCTTTTATCACCATGAGATTTCCTACAGACCTGCTCTCAAGTTCTAATTTTAAGTGTTGATTTGCTTAATCCTGTCCTCTCAGGACATTTTCCTGTATTCCCTCATTATTTTTGCTGCCTCGCTGCTCTCACTTTTACCTGTGGAGGTTGTGAGGAAGTTATAACCCACACTAAGAGAAAATTGAACATTGAATTTTGTGGAGTGAGAAAGTACAGCCAATTGCTAGGGAGACATTTTCTTTTACTACATGCCCATTTTTCTTCTGGTATCATGAGAACCTATGTAAAAAAAGTATAATAATTAAAAAAGACAACCAAGAGAATTCCAAATGCCTGCAAGAATAACAGTTACAACTTCTGTAAATATCAGAGTATCTCCTCTGGTTAAAAAAGATCTTTCCTAGAGCTGTTCTGTATTTCAGCACCCCTCAGATGTGACCACCCCTCTTAAAAAAGAATGAACACAAAAAATCCACCTGAAAACTGCCAATAATGGAAGCAGTTTTGACAGAGTCTAGGGGCTAACACACTATTGAGGATTGTGTCCGGGCTTTTGACAGAAATTGTTCTGACATAAAAAGTATCTTAAAGTGATTTGCAGCTCTATGATTGTTACCTCTTATTTTCTTCCTCCAGAATTTTCTCAGCCTTTCATCCATCCATTACTTTTTGGTCTTAATCACTGTCAAATAAAAGAAGTATCGTTTTCCCACAGCTGAAATACTCTAATGAGAATTCAGACATTCATTCCTGTGTAGCCACTCTCAAGAACTGGAATTCTCTTCCCTCTTCCTTAGCTCCTGAAAACCTGATGCAGGCTCTGGAAGATCTGGATTATCTGGCGGCGCTGGATAACGATGGAAACCTCTCTGAATTTGGGATTATTATGTCAGAATTCCCCCTGGATCCTCAGCTGTCCAAGTCACTGCTGGCTTCGTGTGAATTTGAGTGTGTGGATGAGATGCTCACCATTGCAGCCATGGTCACAGGTACTCCTGGGTCAGCCCTCACTGCAGGCCTTGTGCCACCTGCCCAATCCAGACTCTTCCCAAATCCATCCACAAAAGCAAATTTTTGTTATTCTCGTCCTGCTTATTTTAAGTAAATTAATGCATTTAGCTGTTCAGGTCTTAACTGTAGGGATACAATGAAAGCTAAGTAAAGAATTCCCACAGAGAATTCCATTCCCAGGCTTCAGCTGCCCATTGGCTTCCCCCCTTTTGTCAGAAACGTCCCTTCAAAATCAAACTTTGTTATATTAATCTACATTTGTTACAGATCAGTGCAGCAAAATAAAGGAAGTTCTAATTATAAAACAACATGGAACTGTTTACCTCCAAAGAATTACTTTGTGATCTTGTTTCTCTACTTCAAATATTTTATAAAACTGACATAACCTTGGAGTCTTGGGCAGCAAACACACGAACCATGGGATATCAAGCTGCATGAGTTGTTCTCCTTGTAGGACAACTTTTTGTGCCCAAACTGGGTTGATTTTTAACTTGTGATCGTTTTTCTTAAGTACATATAACAAATGTAAATGATTGAGCATAGGCACAATTCCATTTTAGAAAAGCTCAACCATCTCAAAAGACACAGAAGTAAAATGCACTGGAAAGCACAAATTTCAACATAGAGGGGCAAATTAAGGCATTAAATCAGAAAGAAAGAAACCGTTTGTTGGATTGTGGCTAAATTAGGTTGTGACATTAGGAAGCTTTTTTGGCATCAGCCTGGGAGAAAGCTGCTTCTCTGTGTTTGCAACACACATTGACTAAACAAGACTGGAAGGAAAGCCACAAAAATAAACCCTTAGTGAGTGCAGCAGGTTCAGTTCTTCAGCACCCATCCAATTCTGGGGGTTAAAGGCAACTGAGGAAGGACAAACCCAGAAACACCAGTGGGGTTTTGTGCGCGCACCTCTGTGCTTTCACCGCTGGCTTGGTTCTTCCCTCAGCTCCCAGCTGCTTCCTGCACGCTCCCCCTGGCACGGAGGAGATCGCTCGGACGCGCTGGAGCCGCTTCTCCCACCCTGCAGGAGATCACTGCACCCTCATCAACGTCTTCAACGCCTTCAAGGCAGCCACTGCCAGCCCCACGCACCCAGGCAAGTGTGCCCGAGCCAAAATCAAGCACACCGGGACCGGTTTGGAGAAAACAAACCCAAAAATCTGGTGATTCCTTCTAGAATTGCTGATACGCAGGGAGAAACCTATTGCTGATGAATATTAATTTACTAATTCATTAAAAACGTCCTAGGACAGCATCTCTTACCCAACAGGGATAATAAGCACTATTCCAGCTGTCCTTTGAAGTGACACTGTGCAAAAACAGAATGGTTCCTCCCGTAGAAGCACAAAATCCAAGTTTAGGATGAATAAAAGCTGTTGAGGGCCTCGATCTCCCCAACAATTCTGCTGGGTTTTTGATAGCTGTGAACTGAAAGGAAAATTTAAGGGGAAAATGGAAAGTAATAAAGTCCATGTTTGCAGGAACACAAATAAAAGGCAGGAGACTGCAGAGCAGCAGAAGCTCTTCACTGCATTTTCCTGCTTCGGCTCATTTAGCCCGAGTCCAGTGCTCAGACAGCAGAGGGATAAATTTGCACACACTGAGTAAAAACTCGAGACAGGAAAGCAGGATTGTTTCCTGTTCAGTCATGTGGAATGCTGAAGGGAGCTCCAGAACCAGTCCTTTAGCAGACTGCAGGACCAGCACCAGCACTACAGGTGTGATTTCAACTCCATATCCTGGCCTGAAAAACAGAATTGCTACTCATTCCCTGGGAAGCTTTACTTTGAACAGCAAAGGAGGGATTTGATTCAGGAAGCAATAGCTGCAATTCTATAAAACTAAGTGAGGATATCAAGTATTGCCCCCTTACTTTGTGAGCTGAGCCTAAGCTGTCTGTATGGCTCATTACCAGAATTTTGGACATCATCTGCAGCAGTGCAAGGGCATTTAATTCACACAGCAGCATCTCTGTGGACTGCACTCATCAGTGAGATTCTGCTTTAAGCCAAAACATTGCGGTTTTTTTCCCCCCACAGGCTTCAGCACTGAGAAATGGTGCCGTGATTATTTCCTGAGCTGTTCTGCCCTGAGCATGGCAGAGGTGATCAGAGCCGAGCTGGTGGAGATCATGAAGCGCATCGAGCTTCCCATTTCACAACCAGACTTTGGATCAGAAGAAAATCTCCTAAGCATTAAGAAAGCTCTTTTATCTGGTTACTTCATGCATGTAAGGAAAAATGCTGTGGTTTCATCTTCCTGCACTGTTAAATTATGTAGAATGCTTTCAGAAGACTTAAGTTCATTAGTGAAATCTCTTGATCACCAGAAAGGATAAAAGTCATGTTTTCTCCCAGTGCATCAAACACTTCTGCCCATTTCAGCCTTTTCTCTGGGGTTCATCTCTCACTGCATGGAGTTCACTCTCTCCACAGCAATAAGAAAACTGCCAATATGCCTTTCACTCAAAGAACCCTTTCGCCTCAAAAAAACTCTTGAACTTGCAATATTCTCTCAGGAATTATTTCCTTTCTGAAGGTGAAAATTGCCTGGAAATAGAGAAGTGACTTGGATATATTTAGGTGTGCATAACAGACAGCTTGCCTCTCAGGAAGGCACTCTAACTGTAATTGTAAATGTAAACTAGATTGATTTATTCCCACTTGAGTCCCCAGGCTTTCCTTCACATCCCTGTGCTCCAGCTCAACACAAAAATGACCTCTCCCAACTGCACATTGCATGGCCTGACACAGTGCATTTAAAAGTCTATGAAAAGTATATATCCTAAAAAATACATCTTTTTCTATCTTTACACAGACCCTTCAAAGCCAAACTCAGGTACTTTTGTATTATTTGGTGCAGCTTCCATTTAAATACACAGACCAACATTTTCTTTAAGTCTCATTTCATGGTACCCAGTCCCAAGCTTTCCCACACAAACTTGGGAAGAAGTTCCAGTTGAAAGTATCTGAAGGGAAGTTTAATTTCTGGCTTAAATCTAATAGGCACTGATCAATTAAATAATGGATAACTCTCCACATTGTGTTTTTTTTTAGATTGCTCGTGATGTGGATGGCTCAGGGAACTACTTGATGTTAACACACAAACAAGTGGCCCAGCTCCATCCCTTCTCATCCTACTACAACACCAGGAGGATTCCAGAGTGGGTTTTATTCCACGAGTTCAGCATCTCAGAGGGCAATTCCATCAGAGTTGTCTCCGAGATCTCCCCCCATCTGTAAGTGAGCTGTGATGCAACTGCTCCTTCACTCCTAAATCCACAAAATCATCACTTTGGGAGGATTAAAAAAAATAAAAAGGGAAGATCTGNAATCATCACTTTGGGAGGATTAAAAAAAAATAAAAAGGGAAGATCTGTGATCTCAGGCCCTCACTAGTCTCAATAGTTGCCACTGTAACTGTAATTAAATGCAAAAGCTCACATTATGAGTTGCAAAAGTTTCTTACAAAGTAAAATAGAGAGAAAAAAAAAAAACAACAGAGCAGTGCACTCACTCATTAATCCAGCTGGAAAGGCCTTTGTTCCCTGAAAATCTATTTTCTTAAATCCTTTTCTTAACTTATTTTCTGTACCCAGACAGCTGAATCATGGACTATTTATGGATTCAGGGAGAGATCAGAGTCTCCCCTCTGCCAAAATCTCTTTACACAAAGAATATACATTTCACTCTCCCATCTTTCCTATTTCCCACGTTTCTAGGAGAGCTTTTTTTCATAATGTTATTGAACCACTCTGTTCTAAAGCAGGGAAATTCCTATTTAATGCAACCTGCAGCACTGGGAACTGCACTGCACCTCAAGTGCAGGCTGAGGATTTTCAGGGCAAGGCTACTGAAAGCACAAACTGCTACTACATCTTGCAGAGAATCTGGGATTCTTGCAGAGTTTTGGGTTGAAATATCGACTTTGTAGCTTCTTTCACATATGCCTGGAAATCATTATTCAAATATTTCAAAATTCAATTAAAAATTAATAATGTTTTATGTGATTTCCTCCCCAGATTTGCAGAGCTGGTACCTCAGTATTATTTCAGCAATCTTCCTCCAAGTGAAAGCAAGGATATTCTGCAGGAAGTGATCAATCACTTGGCACCTGTCTCAGCCACAAAGGAGGAACAGAAAACTGCCAATGACAGCAAAGAAAATGAGGAATTTCCCCCAACTCCCACTGAGCAGAGATGTGTTATTCAGTGAATTTGGACTGAGCCACCACGTATTGGGCAAACAATAAAAGCAATATATCCAAAATACATCCCCACCTTAACCCATGTAATTATTTCAAACTTTTGACATAAATGTATTTAACAGAAGAAACAAAGTAAAAAGCACTTTTCTCAACAAAAGGAGTTGCATGCATTATTTTGGAACAAAACCATGTGATTTAGCTTTGGTTAAAAATACATTGAGCAGATATTCAGGTTTTCTTTTCACACTGAATTTTTATTGACTGCTTCATGATGATATCAAAGTAAAATAAGAGGCAATATTTAAAAATATTCATTTGGTGGATATTTTTGGTTTCGCAAAACCATTGACTCAAGAGCAGTTCTGCAAATGTTGTGAGGTCACAGTCCTGCATGGCTGCTCTATAAAAACCGGGTGTTTGCAGGGAAGCTCAGACTGAGAGGTAATCTTTGAGTTTCTCCATAATTCCATGAATTCCATCAGCTGGAACTACAATAACTGTCCTCAGAGGCTTCATTGGGACATCATCAAAGGACCATCTGCCACCCAGACAGGTGTCACTTTCCTCTTGCACAGAGTAGTTGAATTTCAGAAGGGCTTTCTAAACAACAGAAATAAAAGCATTCAGATTAAAATGTTTAATTAGCATGAAGATAATACTTCATCTAAACAAAGTGAAAATAATGAACCTCTTATGCTCATGCTTATTAATTAGTTTTTTTCCCTCTTGAAGTGGCCACCAAAAAGAACAACCAAAAAAAATCCACTATTTAAAGTGTTTTAAATAATTTTCTTTTCACAGAATTTGTATCATTCATATGAAATTCTATAATGATTGCTACCATTATGGTTGGGATCAGAGCAACAACCTAGGAGGAGCGGAAAAAAAAAATCAATGTTCTGAGGCTCTGCTGCTTTCAGGGCCTACTCTTAAAACTGCCCAGAGTCCTAAAAAGTAACAAATCTGTAAGAATGTGAGTAGAAATCAAATACAAAGGGGATGGGCACCAATATCAATCCTGAGAAGAATTTCAGAAAGCTCTTGGAAAGGTTCCAGATGGCTGGAGCAACTGGAAGATCTATTGATGCTTCTCCAAACAGGCAGATGTCTAGGATGCGCATTATTTCTTTTCAGGAATATAAAGCCCACACAAAAAGTCCCTTTTCATCAGCTTTCCTAGAAAAAATTCCTGATGGCTAAGAAAAACAACCTAATGAATGTTTCCAGCTCTCACACAAGCCAGATTAAGAACTCTGAGCTGAACCATCAGGTAGAAAAACTCACCTGATTCCTTCCCTTTGGGGGGAAATTAAGATCCACTCTCCTTTTAGGCTTGCTTTCCACTAACAATGTATCAAGGCTTTAAATCTCATTTTGGATGAATTACCACATTCACTGAGTGGCTTTGCTCAAGAACAATTTGAGCACCTCTAATCAATTGCAAGTCTGGTTATAATAGATTTTCTGGTTATAATTTTAAGGAACAGAATAAAGCCCAGGGCAGTGCCAAGTGCAGGAAAAGGCTTCCCTCAGTTTGATCTGGCTCCAAGTGCCTCACCACATTTAATGCTATTTTATGGCAATCTAATTAACATTATGTGTGATCAGGGAGGACAGACACTCAGCACTAATTTAACACACACACATTATTAAGTACAGAGAGACATTTAATTTAATACCTTACATAATGTTTAAAATGGATTTTTTTTAAACACTGGGAAGACTGTTAAAAAGAAAAACATGCTCAGTTTGAGTCTACCCTTTTGTCAGCTGAGAATTACTGGAGTTTAGATGAAAGCACACAATTAGCCTTTAATAAATAACGAAGCTGAGATAAATAAATACAAAATGGGCCTTCTTGAACAGAACACACAGGGACATGTGAGCATCACAGGCTCCTCCCCAGCAGCTTTTCAGTAACATTTAATACAGAGTTCAGCTTCAGCTGTCTCAGCTGCTGCGGCAGGAACGCAAAAACAAAATCCCCAACTTGCTGCTGCACAGAGGCTACAACACAATTCCCTGCAGCTCCCAGTGAATTCCCCCACTTACATTTCTCTCTTTCCCAAGAAATGAAATGACAGCCCTATCACAGCCTCTGTCAGAATGATTACACACAGGAACCTTTGCCATTAACCACCCCATGCATGTGCAAGTCCTTTGCCCTGCAGGCACTGCCAGAAATGAAAAATAATGGTCTCTTGACAAAGTAATAGTATTGTACTACAGTGGTTTTAAAGCTTTGGGAACGAAAAAAAAAAAAAAAACAAAGAAAAAGAAACCATGAAAAATTCTTTGCATTTCAAAGCATATTTTAAATTTAATTTCCTGCATTTTCCCCTCACCTGATCTGGCTTGGGACCAGCAGAATTGTGTGGCCAGGTTGCCTTAGGAAATGAGAAGTAATATTTTCATCTCAGTGTTTCACCACTTTTTATTAATATACTTGCCCTGAGTAGAATAGAGACAGAAAAGGGAAGCAAGAGCCACCTCTTAGGATCTCCACAAGTTTTTATTCTGAGCATTTTTGCAAGTAACAGGTACCCAGGAAGAAACAGACAAATCAATACACAAAAAGAGCTTGATTGCTCCTCACTCAACACTACTCCAAAACACCCTGGATTTAATTTAAAAATATTTGCGATTATCTTGATAAAAGCTCCCCTTGAATTTGAGGTGAATTATCTCTTGCTGATGATATGTAAAAAAAAAAAAACATTCTAAATTAAATCATCATGTTACCTCATGAAAGAATTCTTCCTCTGCATTTGCAAACATTAATTCCTCCTTTGGCTGATTTCTCCCTTCCTTCCTCTTAGAATTGCTCTTTGTGGCTTCTGTAAAGGTCTTGCTGATAAGGAGGTAATAGTGGCACTTTCCACAGGGTTTGTTTGTTCTCTGTGCCTCTGTCAGCTCCTTCCTAAAGAGGAATAAATGTTCACACAATTTAAATCCTAAACAAGCATGTAAGTAAACCTTATAATGTATTGGTATAGAAAGGATATTCAAATTGCAGCCTATTCTTTTATGAGTAGCTCAGAAAATCAATTTTGCAGACGCATTCCTGGTACTTAAACATACTATTTGTACTTTAAACTATAAAAATATGGATGTTTTTCCACAGCTCACAGGATAACTCTTTTTTCCCCAGAATTCTGTTCATGGTAGAGTGTCTGTGCAATGATTCTAAGTGCAACTCTCCTTAAAAACACATCACATTATCACTTCCTTGAGGAATTGCAACTGAAGAGACAGAAAATACTCTTGCTCACCCTTGTGCTCAACATGTTGTCACTCCAAAACCTTTAAGACAAAGATGCTGAGATATGAATTTGAGCTGTGACAAGTGCTGTATTTGTGGTGACCTCAGTCTGACTTCTAATCTCATCTCATGTGAGAGGAAAGAAGGCAAAAATGAAAGAAGGAAAAAAGATGATCTCCATTCTAGGACTGGTTCCTTATCCAACAAAACTTCCTTGTTCTCAGTTCCCAATGTGGCACTAAAATAATGTAATGCTGTGTTTCAGTGGATTCATTTATTTACATTCACCCAGCTTTTGATATAATCCATGAATTGACAGAGAGCAACCAGCACTTCACCTGCCTTTTTATTACTTGAAACTAATCAAAACACTGCATATTTACATGGGCTAAAACAAATTCACCTTTTAATCCTTTCCCTCAGTCCCAATCTCCCATTCCAGAGTGAGACATTAACACAGAAACACCCAAGCTGCTCATTAGCAGCATACTAAAAAACTTCTTTTTTAACATTTTCCTAGATCAGTGTGAAAATAATCTGCAACATACACACAACTATGTCTGTAGAACAGCACATGTTCTCAAATTAAATCCTCTATAGAATATGAGAAAGTTTATAAAGATATAAAAAATACTTAAAAAATTAACTAAAGATCATATATGAAATCATATTTTTTTGTTCATGTTTTACTCATATCTATAGCATCAATTCTCTTAACACAGCTGAAAAACATGAAGAAAAAACACCATTGAACATCATGCCAGGAAAAAAAAAATATAAACAAACTTACTGGAGCTGCTGGTGCATGGGCAGAGCGATCTGTGGAGGGACATTGATGAACCTCTCACTGAGGATGAGCCCCACAGGCTTGGTGCTGTCGTTGAGGAGTTTGCTCAGCTGCTCCAGCACACGCTGCTCACAGCTCTGCTCACAGCGGCTCAGGAGCAGCTCCTTGATTTGCTCAGCACACTGCGTGCCCTGCAGACAAAAGGTGCGTTTTCCTCACTGTTTGCACAAGAAAACCTTGAATGTCAGCTTCAAGGGAACTTCCCACAGGCCTGGTGGCAGTTTCCCTCAGCAGCCTCTAAAGCACTGCACAATTTGAAATCGTTCTCCAGCCCTAAAGCTGAGGGCAAGCAAAGGTTGTGAAGTGAAGGGAACAAGGAACTGCAACCCCACAGCAAAGGGAAGAAATACAAGAGACTGACAGCTCACCTGCCCTGGAATTACTAGGCCTGGTTTTAACTCTCTGTTCCATTCCTTGCTTCATGTTTCACCTTCAGCATCCAAAAATAGCTAAGCCACTTCAACTTTTATACCCCAGTCCTCCAGAGAGGAATTCCAAATCCTGGTCCAGCTGTCCAGGCTTGTTACACAGGATGCAGTCTCATTTATTGCTGATGTTAATATTTATAACCAGATGTCACTGAGGAATACCAACCTTCCTTTCTGTTAAATTCAAGCAGCTTATAAAACCAAATACTTCATCATCATCTTCTTCATCATCACTACCGTCTTCCTGCACTTCTGCTTGCTGTTGAATGAAAGGAAAAACAACAAATCATACTGACATTCTATTTCCACTCTGCAGCAAAAGATGTTTTTCTTTCCAGGTGATACCAGCAGACGAAAAGCATCGAGGAAATCTGTACAAACACACGCTGCAAACTCTGCTGCATCACTGAACATCTCAGAGCCAGCTTCAGAGAGGGCCAGGTCATGCAAGTGCCACAGCAGAGTCCTCTGAAAGGCACTCAAGGTTGACAGCTCACATTTAATAAGCAATATCTCGGCCCAGGGAATGGCAATGCCTTCAGCAAAACCAATTTCCTTCAGTTTCTAAGGCAGGGAAGGAAACCTGGAATGTTTTGACAACCACAGTGCAATAAAGCTTTGCTAGGGAGGGGGACAAAGAGCTGTGTCTTTGTAGGGAAGTCACAAGCTCCTATTTCTTATGGAGATGGTAACAAACCCCTCCATTGCATTTTCTGCATTACTACACTGAAATTCTGGGAGTGAAAAGCCTTCCATATATAAAAAGAGATCAGCAAGAACAATATATCAAATTCCTTCTTTGCTTGAAAGTAGGCCTGGAAAATTTCAGTTCCCATAGAAAAATTATTCTTAAAGCAGACAGAGCAAGAGAGCACACAAATAACACAGACAGAATCCTCTTCTGAAATACAGGAACCATGTCATTTCAACAAAGAAAGTATTGTATTTCAATTACAAATATAATATCTGTCTTACCTTGATAATACTCCCAATATGGTTCTGTTGTATTAATATATCAGTTAATTCAGCAGTGTTAACAGGAGCTTTTAGAAACAACTGGAAGACAAGAAACAAGTTTTAAGTTTCAGGCACTGAGGGTATCTCATGGGTCACTCAGTACAAAATAAATTGAGCTTTTCATCTATCTTCCTTCATTATAATACTGCAAAAACTAACAATCAGCTGCTTGAGGTGCTTGCTCCTGCACCTTCCACATGCTGATATTTCCACTCTGGTACCCTCTGGAGTTTGGTGTGATCTGAAAGCTGTGGCTGTTCCAGCCCTGGAAGTGTCCAAGGCCAGGCTGGATGGAGCTTGGAGCAATCTGGAACAGGGGGAGGTGTCCCTGCCCATGGCAGGGGGTGGCACTGCATGGGCTTTAAAATCCCTTCCAACCCAAACTGTTCTGGGATTATCTAATAAAAGGAAGCAAAGTAAAAAATAAAAGCTATAAATCAATACAGAGAATGTGAACTGATGTCTTTGCATAACTCCTTAGATATTATTTATCAATGGACATATCAGCCAAGCTAACAAGTAGCCACAGTACCTGCTGTAGTAACTTCTTTATCCCATTATAGTCATTGTCTGATATGGAATGTGCTTCAAATTCAACATTCACTTCCTGTGGAGTAAAACAGAGAATATCACACACACTTGGCAAGGAGTTACATCAGAACGAAACTAAACTGTAAGAAACTTGAAGACAAGTAATGGCAAACAGGAAAAAGAGAATTATTTCCCCCTTGCAGTAATCTCAGCAATTGTTATCCTTTCCCCTGTAATCTTTAGAGAACATCTGTGAAAGAAACTTTTCAGAACTGACCCAGCAATTTTGTCATGAACAAACCTTTAAAGCTTTGCTCCTGACTCTCACAATTACACCTATGGTAGCCACAGACTCTTCCTGCAGAGAGGTTGGATCCAGGCAGTCAAACCCTGGGAACTTCAGGACTGGGGTGAAATCCCTTAACTAAAGGTGAGGATTCCTGCAGACATTTAAATAATTACATCCAAACCCACACTTCTGCTATTTTCCCAAATCTTCCTGGCATCATTAACCCCACTGTGGAACCCTGCAAATGATGGGACCCAGGCACCGCAGCAGCCACAGTGGGAACTGCTGCTTCTCCTTCCAGAACAAACGCTGAGTGTCTGCCAACATTTTTATTGGCACTCAGTATTAAAATCACACTCGCCAAGGTTACTCTGCCTACCTACTCCACCATTCATGATCATTCAAAGTTATTGATTGTCAGTTTCAATTACATTTCCTGAGTAACCTCAACAGCTCGGCCTTTCCTTTGCCACCACTCAGCTTCAAAACTCTCTCCAACCTCACACCGAGGTCACAGCCTTTGTTGTCCACTGGAAGAACAGTGCTAAAGACCTGTTTGTAATGCAGAAAACAGGTACACAAGCCCTTGGGAGGCAGTAAAATTCAGGAGACACTGGCACAGGTTG
>VYZR01016500.1:7451-28457 GCA_013400675.1 Oxylabes madagascariensis
AAGCACAGAAAAAAGAATAGAAATGGAGACAAGGCTTTTAAGATGTCCTTAAACTGACCTTCAGAAAGAACAAATAATGAACACGGAGAGAAAATTTGTCAATGAAGAGGAATATTGTCCCAAGTGTAAACAAAAGCTCCACAATCCCATTTAAGCATTCTTAGAACATTAATCCATTTAAGATATTAGGACAGAAAAAGACCTTTGCTGAGGACAGCAAGTGAAAGTTGAGATGGGTTGGGTTACTCTGTCCAACTCAGACAGATATAATATTTTAATTCTGAAAACACATTCAGAGGAATTTGAGGTCTTTTCTTATTTAAGAGGCTCCATTGTGGACTTTAAAAGTGTTTCTTTTACCATACAGCCACTTCTAAAACAAAGGAAAAAATCCATCTCCTAATGTATGAGCTAACCAGGTACACGTAGTTTAGTCTCCTCATAATTACCATTTTCACATTTCTTTCACTTGTCATAAAATTGAATCTTCCCAGACAGACTGTCTGATAAAATTATATAGCTAGCTACAGTACATCAAAGAATCAGTGAAAGTAAGTTTCATACTCAACAGACATTGAAATTCTGGTTGACCTAAAAATAAAGAGGTTTTTGTATCTCCTGCCTCTTCTTTTGGAATCTATCCTTGGTTCATGCAGTTAATTTTCAATTTGAACTGTTTCATCTGAATGTAATGGAAAAGTAAAACGAAGAGCTGGAAAAACAATCAGATTATTAAAGGTTTGTCTTTGCCTATAGTGTAAAAGATAATGCTGCTGTATTAAAAGCACTAAGAGAATTCCAGTGAAGTTGGAGTTTCCCTGGAGGACCTGTGTTAAATAGTCTTGTCCTAAGAAAGTAAAGATCATAGTTCACTTCAGATGTAGACTTTGAGAGATGAATGACAAACATTTTCAAGGTCTTTTCTTTTAGAAAGAAAATCCTATCATGGCCTCATGACAGCTGGCTTTTTTTTTTTTTTTTTTTTAATTTCTTCCAAAGTTTTAGGCCATTCTTTAAAAACAGATTTAATCAATTTTCAGTTTAAAATTTCCAGAAAAAAAGGAATCTCATTCATTCTAATTTATATTAAACACAAGAGATTATATTATTACAACTCTGTGGGATTTCAAATCTCAGATCAAGTCATTTAGAGCTATTTTAAATCTGCATTTTTGTACATGTATAGCCTGTGAATGTTTTCATTCTGTGTTCATGTAATGCTAATGCAGTCATGACATGCAGGCCACAATGCCTCTTCCCACAGGTGACAGCACAGAAGTCTCAATTTCGTGTATTTTATTTACATTGACAAGGTCGAGGGATCAGGCTGCTGACTGTGAATTTTCCTGTTACATGGACCCAGAACATACGCCAGCAGGGAATTCACTGGCAGCTCCCTTAAGCAAGGACTCAGGATATTAATGTCTAAATGGAACAGTTGGGTGCTCACCTCAGCTTTCATTCTGGAGTAAATATTTCACTGTGTGCCACTCACAGCTCTGCCCTGTGGCCAGCCAGATGTGTTGACAATTTTACATAAAAGTAATGCCTACAGAGAGGTCAAAGGTTCAGAAATGAGGCAATAAGTATTTTCACCTTTTGGGAATATGTAAACCCCATAAAAGGCCTCAGGCTCTGCTGCACTAATGTTGTAAGTTCTGTAGCTAGAGTATAGTAAAGCTGTATTCATAAACAGCAAACATGAGCTTGTGAGATTGCCTCACAGTTTATTGAAACTTAACCTTTGTGATACATGGAATTAGCCTGTGCTTCACAGGGATGATGCTGAATTATAGCGGAGCAACATTATTCTTGTTTTCAGGAAATCTGGCATTTTACTGATGATGTTGGGTCAATAGCACATGCCACCAGTGACACTTTGGAGGTTGTTCTGTGCAATCTTCTGTAGACAGCAAAAGGCAGTCCATCGAGACATAATCATTAGGAAAAGCCAAGTTGTTTATTACTTAAGGTAAAAGGAAACCTACCATTTCAACATGAAAAGGGATAAAGATTTCAGGTAATCACTCATCAGATTTTGCTTAGCTCTTAATGTATTAACAGCTCTCCTAACATTTTGTGGCTGCCTTTGAGCTGTGGGCTGCGTCTGGAAAAGCTTGAGAATATAGGCACATAAGACTGGGATGGAACTAGTGTATTTTACCCAGATAGTACCTAACCAGCTTTGTATACAGTTGCATTTATAAAGTTATAAAGTTATAAAGTCAAACACTAAATACAGATTTGGCAGATATTTTACACCAGTGTTGATGTGGGTGAAGAGGATACCAGATTTGTTTTAGAGGATCACAACTGCCATGAAGGACACAGGAAAGACACCAGTGCCAGTGAGAATATGTCTGATGCGAGTACAGATAAATCAAGTAAAACACAAGTGAGCTGATATCCTACATTGATGATTAATGTGTATCAGAAATAATGGGGCCAGCACAACCAGGGCAGTGATTGTCCCTTGTATTTGGCACTGGTGAGGCTGCACCTTGAATCCTGTGTTCAGCTTTGGGTATGTCGCTACAAAAAGGACATTGAGGTGCTGGAGTATGTCCAGAGAAGGGCAACAAAGCTGGTGAAGGATCTGGGGCACATGTCTTATAAGGAGCAGTTGAGGAATATGGGGTTGTTCAGCCCAGAGAAAAGGAAGCTCAGGAGAGACCTTATTGATCTCTACAACTACCCAAGAGGGGGCTGCAGCCAGGTGGGGGTTGGACTCTTCTCCCACGTAACCAGTGACAGGGCAAGAGGAAACAGCCCCAGGTTGTGCCAGAGGAGGTTTAGTTTGAATATTAGAAAAAATTTATTCCAGAAAGAGCTGACAACCATTTGAACAAGCCATCCAGGGAGGCAGAGGTATTGAAAAGACATGTAGGTGTGGTGCTTAGGGACATGGTTTAATGCTGGACTTGGCAGTGTTGGGTTAACAGATAGACTCAATCTAAAGGTCTTTTCCAACCTAAATTAGTCTATAATTCTAAAACACACATCCCTGAGTTCCTCAGATTGTAGTAGTCACTATCCAGGTACTGTCCTCTTTAGGAGGTAAGACAGCAGCAGGATCTCAATGTGTGGATTTTCTATCTCTCTCTTCTTGAAAGGGTCATTGTCTTTACTGAAGTGCTAACATCTGAAGAGTTAACACTATGCTAGGTAGTCCCTAAATCCATTAGATCATACATGAGCATTGTCAATCCATGCTAGGCTTTATCAATATATGAATATCTGTGAAGCCAAAGAAAACCCAGTGTCTGGTCGTCTTACTAATTCTGTAAGAAAATTTTGTACCAATTGCAACAACAATATAGTTATATCTCACACATATTGTTATATATCAACAATATTGCTATATTTCATGAAACAATACCATTTTGGTATTTAATTCCTGAACATTTGACTTCATGCAGTTCTGAAATCACTAAGCTGCTATATTAGTTTATTGTAGCATTTTTAGTTTTTCTAGAGTTAAAAGAAATAACAGTTGCAGAAATCAAATAAAAAAAAACCCTCCTGCCTCAAAGTCGAAGTAATGCATCATCAGAAGAGCAGAGATGCACCAACCACTCAGACGAACAGCATGAGTGAACCAGTTCAGTATATTTTCAGTGGATTTCACAACTATTTTTGTCAACAGAAGAATACTGGGGGTTCCAGTGGTGCTCAGGAGATGTAAAACATAGGTCATGGTCCTTTCAGCCTCTGTCTTAACCTCATCCCTCATTACTATTGAAAAACACCTGAAAGACAATGCAGTCACTGGTCACAGCCAGCAAGCTTCATGAGAGGAAAGTCCCATTCATCAGACCTAATTTCCTTTTATGACAACGTAACTCACCTGACTGATCAAGAGAAGCCAGTTGATGTAATCTTTTTGGATTTCAGTAAAGCTTTTAATACTGTCTCTCACAGGATCCTGCCAGATAAAACGTCCAGCTTGCAGCTGGATAAACACATCATGCAATAGGTAAGCAACTGGCTCACAGTTTGGGTACAAAGGGTTGTAGTGAATGGGGTGACATCAGACTGGTGACCTGTCNTGACACTTGGGGATGTCCAGTGGCAGGACAGGTAGATGGACTTGATGATCCTTGAGGGTACTTTCCAACTTAGCTTATTTTGTGTTTCTGTGATAACTTTTTACTCTCACCCAACATCCATGTAGTTTTCATGCTCCCCTGCCCCCTTCCCCTTTGGGTTCCTTGTGCTTAATTCACCATTTTCTAACTGCCCCTATAGGCTTGGCTTCTAATCCTTCTGCTCTGAAGAAGCACAGAAAGTACATCAGAGAGTGTCTTTGCAGTGCTCTCCAGCCATGAAGGAGAAACAAGAGAGGAAAGTCTGGCTCAACCAGTGCAGTCTTCTTGTAGATCATCCTTCATATAAACAGAATATGTTGACCTACCTGTTAAACTATTATATATTTCCCCAGTTTTCAGAAGCTCATGATACACACGTACAAAAAAAAAGGGTGTCTTCAAAAAGCATCTTTCTGAAACCAGGATGACTCTCTTAGCAGAACTCTACTCCTTGATCTAAAGCTCATGTATGGAGAAGTATCTAATTTTAGAACTGTTTCCATGTGGGTAAAACCAGATGCAGATTTATCAAGCAGGACATAGATTTTAATTTTTATTCTCCCCTCCACTCTCCAATAATACCAGGGAAAGCAGTAAACATTTCCTTCATGTAATGTGGCTGCTTAGCCATGCAGCCTTCCCAGTCACATAGGGGCTATAGCTGCTCCTGAGTAAAATATTCTCTTTTCTTTTTTGAAAAGTGGCTAAGCTATTTTTGTTCAAGTTTTCAAAAGAAGCGTTCTGCCTGCGGCAGAAATCCAGCATGAGAAATTTCTGCACAAATTATTAAAGAATGGTGGAGTAACAAACTACTGAAAACAGATGGAGTTTGGCATAAGAAATTACAGATGCTATCACTCATGGCCTTTATACTCTCTAAGCATTTATACCGTAACACATACTCAAATGTGCACTACCATGCAGCAGAGTTCTCATTTCTCTTACCTTGTGTATTCCTTAAAAAAAAATAAGTACAGGCTTTCTGGCTGTAGTACTGATCTTCAAGAAATGTACTTCCAAGTAGCTAGAGACGATTAGGTCAACTTTCCACTCAGCAATCAGGTGGCAAGAACCTCCTTACCTCCATGTCATTATTTCTTACAAAAATCAATAATGACTTTATCCTTACTCGCTGTTTTAGTACAGTGTAACAGTGCAAACAGCACAGAAAAACTCAGAGACAGAAGGGTCTGAACAGATATCAGGAAAGCTAATGGAGTGGATTTTAATAGAGTAGGTTTTAATTTCTTGAAGGAAGTTGCCACACAAACAGATAGCAAAAATCATTCAATCCTTAACTAAAAAGACAGTAATTATACATTCTGGAGTGGGAAATCTACCATAAACATCATTTGTAGAACAAATTATAGCACTGATTCTTGCTTATATTATAAGAGCGCAGAGGAAAGAGGTGGCTGTTCTAATAACCATTAGATAAAGACAATGAATGAAATTCATTGAATGTCAGTTTAGCAAGAACTAGGAGATAAGACACTTTACTAGAACCTTCATCTCTTATTGGTGGATCTATTTCTTGTTTTATATCAACTTGGATTAAACTAGGGGACAAATTTAGGATTCAAGTCAACAAAGAAACAGCTGTGCATTTCCATTTTTATTTGATTTATATTGTTACAAATCATTTTCATACAAGAGAAGCACCTTCTGGTATATCAAAGACTCACTATAGTGAATTAGAGTGGCTCCATGGAAATAATAGTAATATTTCTTCAAAACTGATACACAACAGAAGAAAACAAATCTGGCTCTCTCTACATATACTGTCTAAAGCAAGACATCAGTGGCTACAGCTAATTTGGGAGAACAACTCTAAGTTTTAATCCAAGGAAATTAAATTTGCCTAACTTAAAAGTATCCTCTTGATTTCAGGAAAATTAATGGTAAGCAAGGCCTACGCCAATGGTTTGACTTTCTCTGTTAGTATCATCAGATGGGACCCACACCACTAGGGAATTGTATGAATTCTAAGAGACTTCCCTTTTTCGGTTCTTCACATTTTCTGGACATAATTTCAAAGGAGTTTAATGTTAGACCTACCCTCTAGACAAAGCTTTAACAGTAAATGAAGATTGACTTACTCCTATTACTGCAGTCCAGCCAGACCATTTCAGTAAAATTCAGGCCTCAGTGCATTCAGTGGGAGATTTCCTATGAAGTTCAGATAAAGCCAGGATTTCATCTCAGCTTCTCTGTTCTTGTGCAGGAGAACTGACTACAACTAAGCAGAGATGATGCATTGTTCTTTACAGTCTGCACCTGTGTCTAATTTAGTCTTGCAGCTAGAGCTACACAGCAAAGTACTTGACAGCTACTAGAGAGAATAGTCTGGAAACTGTCAACTCAGAGGGATGCTTTTAGAGCTCTCACTCTTTGGAGTAAGTTCTTTTCTGTTTAATCAAAGAGAAAGAATTTTTGTTAAGAAACTTGACATTCGAAATAAGAAGAGTGCTGTTAAGACAGGGAATGAAAATATGAAATTGCTGTTTGTTACCGATGCTGTAAATCTTGCTGAAAGTCTTCACAAACACACCAGATGCAGACTGCTAAATCCTTCCACTTCACGACAGCACTGAACCACTGACGGAATCCTTTCCACAGAGAGGATTGAGCAAGTACCAGATATGTAAAGCCGGTATGTATCAGTTAAGATTATCAAGTGAGGCGGATGCCATACTCAAGCAATAATTTAATATTGTACAGCCAGATAAAATTTCACACGTATACAAGAAAAAGCTTAATTCTATACATTCACACTATTTCATTAAATTTTGAGCGCTGTCAGGACTGAGTGTATAGCCTAAAAACAGTGCAACATTCAAGTTGTGCATCTGAGTGTTTGCGTATACATGTATACATGCAACAAAATTACCATATCCATAATTATGCACAGAGATAACAATGTTTCCATTATATCTTTCACTGCAACAGTTTGAAAATCACTAAGTATAGTTTTCTCTTGCTGCAGATGGAAAATTGGAGGCTGAACTCCAGGCTGAATTTGGAGTTTTGGGAAGGTTGATTAATTCAGAATTTTAAGACAATGCTTTAAAAAGCAAAACATTTTATAGATATATGACTCAGAAAGGGTTGAAATTTAAAGCATTTTGCTTGACAGGTGCATATATATACACACACACAGAGGTAAAAGGACGCTTTGTACATTCACAGTGTGAAATTACTGTGAAAACACTGTGAATCTGTACAAAACTGAAATGTCTCCTTATTTTCAGCATTCAGGTGATGCATTTAATCGCTTGCATATCTGCTCCTATTTATTCTTTTTTATATAGCTATGACAAAGAGGAAAAATGTACTCTTCTAATTTAATATCCCAGATTGCTAAGATATATTCATAAACCATTCCATTGTAATTTTGCCTCACTGGCCTTCTAGTCTGTTCCAGTAGACCTTCTTGTTACCTAGTCTATCTTTAGCCTCCAGCATTTGTGATCTTCAGCTTACAAGAAATTAGGGCAATATCCATAAAAGGATGTTTCAATTTAGTTTATCCTGCCTTAGACCCAGAAAACAGGTTCACAGACCTATATTAGGTACTAAGAATAGAAATTATACCTAACCAATACTCTAGCCAACAGGAAATGTTGAAGATCGTGAAATTTCACCTCTCATAAGTGTTTAATACACCTAACACCTAACAGAAACGACTAGGACGAGACCAGCATTCCTAGTTCGTAAAAGCTTATGGGGGCTTAGAAGTCTAGGTTGTCTATGTTTAAATTGATGCTTAGTTCCCACTTTAATGACTTTCCTTTGGGAAAATTGTTCAGCGCTGGAAATATGCAGGAAGTGGGAGGTTTACGGGAGCAAAATACTCCCGGCTGAGACAGCCAAAACCTGAAGCACGGCTGATAAAGGTGGTGGCTTTACTGGCTTCTACTTCCACCGTCTTTCTACTGGCGCTGAGATCCAACTCTCAACTGGATTTTCCTTGGCATTAGGCTTAGTTAGCGTGAAAGCTTCGTCCTTCCACAAATTATTCTAAAATTTACTACCGAGCTTTCACATAACTCCAAGAGCATTACCTTTAGCTGGAATAAGCCAGTTTTGACGTCTATTTCTGCAACGTGACCTTTCACAAAAATCTCACATCTAAGCCAAACGTCACTCCGGAGTAAGTCAAATTCCTCCTGAAGTACGAAATGCCTGAATGCCGAGAACTGGGGCAGGAGGGCCCGTGAGCGCAGCAGCATTGGAGACGTGAGAGGTAGGAAATACCTTCGGCGCACGAATCCACCGCAGCCGCCGCTGCCCGCGCCTGGCTCTCCGGGCTGTTTCAAACGTTTCCAGCTGTGCAGTTCAGCCCCCTCATATAAAAGAAAACTCTGTCCTCGCAGCTAATCCCCCACCCTGCCGAGGGGCCGCCCGGGCTGTGGGGCCGTGGCCCCGCTCCGGCAGCTCCCCGCACCCGGCGGCGCCGGCCCGCGCCCGCCCGGCCCTGGTTTCCGGCGGGACCTTGTGCGGCGGCGCTTCCCTTCCCCCGCGCTGGGCCGGGCCGCGGCGGTGCCNTCGGTCTCTTCTTCCAGATAACAGCTGACAGGAGAAGACGGCACAGGCTCACGCTGCGCCAGGGGTGATTTAGGTTGGACTTTAGGAAGGATTTCTTCACAGGAGGGGCGATTAAGTGTTGTAATGGACTTCCCAGGGACGGTGATGGAGTCACCATCCCTGGAAGTGTTTGAGGAACGACTGCACATGGCACTTGGTGCCATGGTCTGTTCACATGGTGGTGTTTGGTCATAGGTTGGGCTCGATGATCTCAGAGGTCTTTTCTAACCTGATTGATTCCTGGTCTTTTCTAACCTGGCGTGAGGGGAAAGGGCAAAGTTCAGTGACAGCCTTGCAGGGACGCTTACTGTGGCTCGTGATAGCTCCTGGTCCAAGTGCCTCAGCCACAGTGAGGCAAGGGGCAGCCCTGCAGCTCGTGCCTGTGAGAACCACCCTGCTCTGCAGAGCGTCCGTCACATCTTGCCGTGCTTTCTGTTCCTGCATCACATGGCTTCCTCTTTCGGCCGGGGCAGAGCCTCCGTGTTTGTGTCGAGCTGCCAAGGCCGGTGCGTGTCTGAGTGTGCCGGCAGCATACGGTAATGAGATAGAGGGTTGACCTTGAGCCTGCCGATGCCATGAAGGATGACCTGAACTGCCCTGGAATATCCTCTGGTGACCCTTGAGACAGGTGATGGGCCTGTGCTGAGCAGAAGTCGTGTCTGTAAAGGGTGACATATGCCTGTGGTAACTGATGCTTCTCAGGATGAATGCCAAAAGCACCAAAGCTCCTAAGTACAGAGTGAGTGATGAGTAGTGATCTGCAATTGACTCTGATCGGGGAGTATTTGCTCAAGCTCTTAATTACACCTCTTTAATCCCATTTCTCTCCATTTAATTTTTTTTAAATCTGTTTATTAGTTAACCAGTTCATTTTTTTTGTTTAGTTTCTGAAAGTTACTCAAGACAGAAGTCTTTGAGGAATTGATAGTCATAAAATTCCTTCACAAGTTTGTGAATAGATAATATTTTATTTGTGAAAAGTACTAAAAAGACTAGAGTTATTTAGCATTAAACAAATTAGGGTGAAAGAAAACAAAGTAACAATGAAGTGAGTCAAGGAAAACAAACACCTGAAGAAGGGAGCTGAGCACTTTTCAGCCCTTTGTTGGGATGAGTAACCATAAGAACAAAAGGAAATCTAGCAGTGAGTGTAAAATGGTAGGAAATTTATTTTTAGCATTGCTAAAAATATTTCCTCACTCTAAATATGCTGTGGAATGCAACAGAGTTTAACTCAGCAGTATTTGTGAATGCACTCTCTATATATGTGAACAGTAGGAGTATTCCCACTTACAATCAATGGTAGGAGTTTTTGAAGTAAGATTTAAGTCTCAAAGCTCTAGAGAATGTTGTAGATAATATTAGGGGTATTTATTCTCCCGACAGCTGAGATATCTCATTCTTTGTTGTGTTTCCTGTTTTTCTGTGAATTTGGGACCTTGATATTAAGAATACTGTTTTTTTCCTGTTTTGTTTTGTGGGTGATTTTTAAATTAATTTTTCAAATGTTTGTGTGTCCTCTTGCAGACTGTAGCATTTCTCTGAGGATACTGAAGTTACAAAGGATGATCTGAAATTTTTTGTACCATATGTGTTTTTGCTATTTCTGTGCAGCTGCTGTAATTACAATTCTTGTTGTAAGCGGTGTTGAGGTTGCATGTCTGTTCCATAAATAAGCAAAATGTGTCTTAAAAGGCTGGAAGCTGTTAAGAGTCAACTAAACAGCAAATTGTTGTGTACGCAGTAATTTGGATGTGACATCCCTGCCAGGTTGGATTTACTGTCTGTCCTGGTACCTTTTGAGTGTAAGGGAGGAACTGTTGCCTGATGTGCTGTTACACGTGAAGAAGCCATCCTTAGCTTTTCAGCTCAGTCTTTGCAAAGTGAGTGTGGCTTGCTGGTTCACTGGGTGCTGTGGAGGAGTCGCTAAAGCTATCAAGTGGTAAAGTTTAAGAGAAGTCTCGAAGTGAAAGACTGCACATCAAAAGGGTAATGGGAATATCTAGGAAGGGTTTGGGGTTGCACAATTTAATTAATGAGGGAAACAATCTATAGTAGCAAATGTTATAGAAGGCTGATGGTCAGAATAATTTTTAATGCAAGTTTCATGTTTCCTTCTAAAAGACTAAAAAGTATAAATGTTTTGTAGACTGGAGTTCCTTGTGATGAATTTAGCTGAATATGAATATGAGCTGAGTAAAGTGGGGTTCTACGTAACTCAGTTGTCTGTTATTTTATTATTTTAATCTATATGTAATATGAATATTTATAAAAAGCCGACAGAATACACAATATTGGAGTAGCTTTAAGGGGTTCGAAGGAACAAATGCTGCATTTGATGTAAACTGAAGAGCTGGAAAAATAAAAACCATTGCCAGTCAGATAGTACAGGCAAAGGAAGGTCTCTCGTGTGCTTTGCTGCTCAGTGTACATAAAATAATTTATGCTTTGTCATTTGTGTAGACCAAAATATATACTAGCTACATTTGTTGTTTTCTGAAGCCCTGCCTGTCCAGGTTCACTTCCTCTACTTTCCTTGTAGGAAATTTTTGATCAATTTCAGTTCCTAATCAAACTTATGTTTAAAGCCTAAAAGATCTCAGTAGTATATACAAGTGTATGTGCTGAGTAAAACACAATCACTCGTGAAAATTGCATCACACTTCAGAATCCTGTAATGTTCATCACCATTGTACAGGATCTAAATTATTGTGGTAAAAATTGGTAATCTGAAAGAAGACCATGAATTTGACTGTGTGTTTATAAGTGGAGTTTTTTCCCCCAGTTTGTCATGGTCCCAAAACTAAAGAACTGATTGATGATGAGTGTAAATGCTTTCTGGCACATTGCCTTTTCCAGTTTTACCTGTGTCATTATCTTTGTTGAAGTTCACATGTTGACAGCTGTGAGCGTGTTTCTGGCAATATTTTTTTTCGCTGGCAAAACCTATTTATAAAGAGACTTCATTCTTCCTTCTTTCTCATGACATTCTATAATTGTTCATTGCCTCCGTAGTTTTACTTAGGGGGCTGCATTGTGGTGACTGAAATGATTCCAGGGATTTGATTTGTGGTGAGTCTTGTGTACGGCTGTTGCGTCAGCGTAACTGAAAAGGCAGCAAATGGAGATGGGAATTTTCAAAGCCAGTTGTCTGAAAGTTTGCAGAGATATGCCTGGGTTATTTCAAATTGTTCTAACATTTAGAAAAGAAAAGGTTCATGACAAAAAAAAGTCTATTTTATTAGACATGCTGATGTGGCTGGAACAAAGGAGTGCAATGTCAGGTCAGCTTCTGTAGGGCTTCACTTTTGGTATATGACTGGATGTCAGTAAATAGTTTCTGAGTGTTAATATTTGCCAGTTGTTAGGAATTTAATTTTTTTTCTGTTAAACAACTGTTACAGGCCTGATATGTGTTAATGTGTTCTACAAGTTGTGCCCAGCTGAACACTTAAGATTGAAGTTGTGGCTGCTTGGCATACTCAGGGACTCAGGATAGTTGTAGGCAATGCCACAGCTAATTTTAAAGCTGTTTTGTCGATTTTGGATAGCTTTTCAGTAAATGTGAAATTTCAAAAACATTCCTGTTGATTTTCAGTTGTAGATTCATTTTGGTTGAAATACATTTTTGAAATTATACTAATGTACTTGTTATCTAAGTTCAGTTTTAGAATAGATAGTCTGTTTTTTCTCCACTGAGCAAAATGTACTTCAGAAATCTTTGTACAGTTTTAAAACACTCTGAGCTAATTTTTCACAAAAGTAGCACTGGCTACAGAAGATTTGAAAGGGAGCATTGGCAATGGGGTGGGCATCTGTTACCGTGTGACTAAGAGGAGCTGGTGGATATCGCTTTCTACAGACAGCTAGCAGTAACCTCCCACTCACGAGCTTTCGTGCTCATGAAGGATTTCAGCCATGCAGACATCAGCTAGGAGAGCAATCTGGCGTTGTGCGTGCACTCTTGGTGCTTCCTAGGCTGTGTTGGTAAAAACTGTGGAACTCAGATGCCAGAGTCAGGGTTAACCCTTCACTTTGTCTGCTGCTTTCAAGAAGGGAAGAGCTGTGACCAGTTTGGTCACAGGTGGCAGCCTGGGTCTCAGTGACTGGAACATGACTGAGTTGCACATCTGGAGGAAGGCTGGGAAGGTGAGCAGCAGAATTAGGATCCTGGACTTGAGGACTGCAAGCTTTCACTTATTCAGGAGATTGGTGGGTAGAATCATTTGGATAACAATTGTGGAGATAGAAGGTGCACAAGAGAGCTCGAAAAAAATTTTAAAAGAGAACTTAATGGCAGCTCAGGAATGAACCATTCAGCAGTAGCAGAAGGCCTGTTTGGCCAAGCAGGGAACTTCTTAGTGACCTAAAACACAAAAGGGGAACATACAAAAGTGCAAGTAAGGACAAACAGCAGGAGTGTAAATGTGCAATTTAGTATGTAGGGACAAAATCCCTACCATCTTGCCAAAGTGCAGACATTTAGTCCAGAAGGACCCTGATGAACATGAGAACTGGGACAATAGAAACCACAGAAAGTTTAGAAGTATGAAGATCTGCTAGTGGACTGAAGTGTTGCTGGGAAGGGACTGGCTGAGGAACAGCTTTGGCGAAAAGACTCTGGGATAGCAGTGATGTCTGGTTGAATAGAGCAGGGGAAGAGATGGGCTAGAGTGGCTGTGGAACGTCTGTCCTTGAAGGTTTTTGAGATTCAATCAGACAGATGAGCCACAGCTCATCAGATCTCATCTTGATGGTAAACTGATGTTGAGGTTGAAGATGACCAATGTTTCTGCAGTGTTTTCATATTTGATGAAAGGGGCAGCTTAACACCTCTCTCACATGGTAAATGTATTAGGAAGAGATATTCTGGAATTTATCAAGTCTGTGTAAGATCATTATGGTAGCAAGCATTTAAAATTGACTTTTTACCTCATAAGACTTTTGTAATTGAGCGTTATCAGACTCCCTACTTTCAGGGTATTGGCCCAAACAGATAATAGCTCTTTCTGAGTAAAGATTGTATGCTTCCTGCATGGCTTGATCATAGAATCATGTAACATGCTGAGTTGGAAGGGGCCCCCAAGATTCATTGAGTCCAACTCCTGGCCCTGTGCAGGACACCCCAAGAGTCACACCATGTGCCTGAGAGTGTTATCCAAATGCTTCTTGAGATCTGTCAACCTTGGTGCTATGACCACTTCCCTGGCAAGCCTGTTCCAGGATTCAACCACCCTCTGGGTGAAAAGCCTTTTCCTAATATCCAGCCTAAATCTCCCCTGACACAGCTTCAGGCTATTTCCCCAAGTCTTATCACTGGTCACCAGAGAGCAGAGATCAATGTCAGATAAGATTCTGAGTTCATGTTGTTGATTTTCTACTAATGCAGAAAAACGAATAAAAATGTTATCTTTCTGGAGTAAATACCAAGATTTTGTTTCCATGACACCTTGGACTGTAACCAGTAAAGGCAGTCATTAGCCAGCCCAAAACAGACAATTGGAAAATCTAACGTTAGTTTCAAACCTGAAAATTAAAAAAATAGAAGGTCTAAAAAGAACATTGAATAGAGATTGAGTAATATTCAAATTTTGTTTGAAGTAATCGTTTTGGTTTTTTAGAGGGAAAGACTTCCTTTTGCCCATAAAAACCCAGACCTTTAGTGGATTTTTTTTTGCTTAGCTCAGAGATAGGTTTTGTCATGTAAACATTCATCTATTTCAGTCAGCAGCTGTCAGACTGCAGCGTCCTGTTGACAGGAGTTGAGCTCCACCTTGTCTGTGTGTGAAGGCACTGGTGACCAAGGAACAAACCTAAACCTGAGTACAGGGAATAGGTTTCTGTCCCTCACATTCATGTGTTTGGGAGGTTTCCAATACTTACATGAGGTGCAGAATAGGTAAGTAACAGTGTTGCTCAATGAATGTAATATTTGCAGCCATAAAGATGGCCAATAAGAGCTGCTACGAATTGTAAAAAATAAGTAAGTTACAGGGCTGCCTCTTTTTTTTTTTTCCTCCCCTGAATAGTGTATTTGGAAAAGTTAAGGAAAAATAAAAAAAATGGAAAGTATCATTTCTGTTTCTTCAAAATAAGTCAGCTCTTCAAGGATTAGTAAGAGCTGACGCTCTTGTCTGTTTCTTTATGGAAGTGCGCTGGATATATACCAGTTCAAAGCATTTTTTTCCCCCTCCTTCACATTAAGAATGAAATGAAGACCTGGAAGTATACATTTGAATATAATATAGATTTCAGACCTTCCTTTAACAGGTGTGGTTTTATCACATAGAAATTATTATTAGCAGAGCTTAGCACTTTCACAGTTTTAATATGCTCTTGCTGTTGCAGGCTCTGAAACCAGATGGATGGTCTGTGTACAAGTGAATGGGTAATATAATAAGGAGAGTGTGTTAATCTCACCTATTTTCAGGACTAAAGAGGCCAGAAAGCAATAAATTCAGCAACCTAAAAACATAATGTTCCTGAAGCTTCATTGTAGTGTCTTACAAAAACACAGATAATACAAATATGATTTACACATGAGATTGGAACTATTTGTGTTGTGTACTCAAAAACCTAAATACATGTATAGATCTCTTCAGGTTGTTTTCTTTTGCAGTAGGATTTCTTATTTTCTTTATTTTTAAAATAAATGTATTTCAAATGTATTAATTTTAAATTTTTTTGTCAATATGTTATTTTACCAGAAAAATGGCAAGTAGAATAAAACTTCTTTCTACTTTGTAAGTTCCTAATGTGTAGTTGATATGCGATCTATTTATCTTTATACATGACCAGTGTTGCTGTAAATAATAACAGCAGTGTTTTTTTCTTTTCAGCATACAGGAATAAATAGTAGGATTAGGGAGTAGTCTCTTCTTGGGAGGTGGAGAGGTGAGGAGGGATGGTTGGTGTGATACTTACTAGCTTTTAAGATCAGTCAGAGGTGCCAAGTGCACAATGAGACTGCATGTTCAGGAAGCCTTCTCACTGAGATTGTAACATCCCATCATCCACAGGGGGTCAGAGCAAAGGTCCTGTAGTAGTTCCATATTGGGCAACAGTGAGTGGGAGATGCTGGGGGAGAATAAAAGCACAGGGTGTCCATGCAGAGGTGCCCTGCCAAAGGGCCTTCCCAGCCTCTGGCTGCCTCCTCTGCAGCTCAGGGGCTTGGAGCTGGAGGTGCTGCGTTTCTGTTCAGACTCAGTAGAAGAAATAGGCCTGCTTGTCTGAAGAGCTCTTCTCAGTTGCTGTAAAAAACAGATACAGACAAAAATATTGTTTCTGTCTAAAATGTGGGTCTAAAGAAGCAAGCATATCATTCAGTGCTCTGCAGTTACTGGGTAGCTAGCTATATGTCCATGTGTGAATTTCCATATTGCCAGAGGTACAATTCACACCTGTCTTTCTCAGATTCAGTAGAAAGAGCTCATTGCATGTATTGAGGCTGTTTTCATATCTCTTTTTTTTCAGAGTCTCTTCAGGATCCTGTGTGCTGCCAATTTTTGACCCCTATTGCACAGGCTCTCAAAAGACCTCCTGTGTCTGTACGCTGTCTGCCCCATGAATGGAATGTCCCTTCACCTTTTGGATTCTGGCCTGTGCGGCTCCTGTTTTGTTTCAACAGCCATGTTTCTTTGTGCACATTATGAACTGCTTGTATCCCAGTGTTTCCCCCAAAGACTGTGGTATCTAAGGTTACTATTTTCACTGTGGGAGACAAGAAAGCAGAAACACATCTTCACTGCTTGCCCAAGCAAGCCTGATACAGCCTACAAAATCTCCATCACAAAATCCTGTGGATATAGCTCTTGTCCATAATAGTGTGGTAGTAGCTTGTGGAATGAGTTGGAGTATATGTGGACTGTTCCCTAATTTGCCATGTAGTCAAACAGTTTGGGATACATGTGCTCAAAGTATGGGTTTTGCTGATTTAACCCCACATTTTACCAAGCAGGCTGTTACCAGTTCCTTGCCAGCTGGTGAAACACTAGAAAGAGCCTATCCAGAATGACATCTCTGTTCAAAGGGTCTGGGAATGCAGTGGAAATGGACTAAGCAAACATGAGTTTCTCAACAAGTACAGAAGAAACAAATTGAGACGAGAAAATGTAGCCCAGGTGGAAGTGTGTGATAAGATTAGTGGGCTAATCCTCCCTGTGCTCATTTAGCTAGGAGAATGGACTCTGCTGTCTTGGTTTATTATTGCTTTAGGTTCTATTAAACACTGCTAATATTTTTGCTTTTTGGACAGATGCAAGCTGGAGGCAAGACTTGTCTCCAGGCAGCAACAAACCAATTAAAAGCTGAATACCCTGACTGTGTGCTCAGCTTTCATCACATCTTACATATAGTTCTCTCCCAGTCCATTTTTCTTGAAAGCTTGTAGGGTACATTGATGTCTGGAATATTTGTGGGATTTTTGAACATGGTTAGATATGTTGATCAAGGGTTAGTGTGATATGGACTGACCTTAATACCACCAGAAGTGATGCATTTTTTATTTTTCACCCAGACAGAACTCAGTTTGGATTTTTTTTTAAGGGAGTGTAGGAAATCAACTAAAGCTTTTCAGTACTGTGCTAATAACTAGGTAATTGGAATTCTATCCTGTAGATGATGATATCATCATCCCAATGTATTGAAAAAGTTTGACATCTTGTTGTTTTGGCATCTTGGCCCTACTGGGTTTTGGAAGACTGTGTATGCATGAAATAGTATTTACTATTGAGCTGAGGTGATTTCAGCAAGGAGCTAATTAGTCATATACTTTTGTGTCATGGCATGTTAGCTGGGGAATTCTGAGAAAATAAACTGTCACTAATTTCTTAGGGATATGTAAGGCAACCTGCTCTTTTTAGAATGTTGTTCCAGGCTGAGCTAATGAGAGAGATGTCAACTTTTGGAGGAAGCAGTGGGCTTCTAGGCTGTTTTCATTAACTTGGAGGCATTTTCATAGAACCATAGATTAATAGAACATCCTGAGCTGGAAGGAACGCACAAAGATCATCAACTCCTGGCCCTGCACAGGAATTTGCCCCAAGAATTCCACCATGTGCTTGAGAGCATTATCCAAATACAGTTCCTGAGTTCTGTTGGGCTGTGACCACTTCTCTGGGGAGCCTGTTCCAGTGTCCAGCCATACTCTGGGTTGAAGAGATTTAGGAAAAGGCTCCCCTGACACAACTTCATGCCTCCTTGGTCACCAGAGAGAAGAGATCAGTTCTTGCCCCTGCCCGTGCCCTCATGAGGAAGCTGCAGACTGCAATGAGGTCTCCTCTCAGTCTCCTCTTCTCCAGGCTGAACCAAAGTGACTTCAGCCACTTTTCCCCTCATCCCATCACCATGGTAGCCCAGATTAAAAAGGTGTGGTGACAAGAATGTTGGTGCCCTGCCATGATCCTTATTAGCTAGCTGTTCCCCAGTGAGAAAGAGTGAGCTTGGAGCTGCAGTAGAAGAAAGGGAAAGGGAAATGATGCTTAGTAAAATATTTTTTCTTACTTTAAAACTCCAAGAAATGGGCAAAACGCTGGGATAGCTAAAGGCTAGGTTTTAGTCCCTGCAGTACCTATGTCTGTTGTTCAGTGACATTAATTTATATAGGAGTTCCCAGAGTCGGGACCAGGGCTCTAAGCTATTGCAGGACTTTCTTTTGGACTGTGTTTGAATGCTTCAGGCTGGAGAGGGCACAGTACTCTTTGGTGCATTTGAAAGGAAAATTCAGCAAGGGCCAGAAAAGGAGCTAAAGCCCTAGACAGCTAACAGAGCCCAGCTCTGTTTGGAACCATTCCACTTCTGCGCTCTGGCACAATTAAAGAAGGGTACTTAGTTCTAGCATGGTGAGTGGGAACTGCTTGGTTCTGCTTGCCCTGAGAACCAGGGATGAATGCTTGTCTACCTTTTATATGGCAGTACTGCTGTTGCCTGTGTCCCACTTTCTGGCAAGCTGTTGGAGCACTGTATTGCTCCAAATGTCTTGTTGCATAAAATGTATTATTTTGTATTACATAAAATGTGGGAACAATCACCAGCCTACTACTTTTGCCAATATTTTAGGAAAGAATGGAGGGCTGATTATTTAGACTCCAGAAGTAATATAAAGACTCATGTGCAGGCATGTATGTCAGGCTGTGAATCCCAGTCTCTGCATTCTAGTCAAGCTCGTCAATTTAGCAGGAAATCAGCTATAAGCCTTTCTTCACTGCTTCCTGTTTGTTACTGTAGGTGATTCTACTCTGGCTGTTATAAATCTAGTCCTTTCCCATGAATTGTGTGAGCCATGTCGGAAGCTGGGGATTCTCGGTCCTGTGAGATGAGCAGTAACATCTGGGTATGCTGGAAGAGTACTGCATTTGAGTGCAAAACTAGAGTCATGGCTGACTGAAAGGAGAGCTACTGCATGTGTGGGAGGAGTTTTAGTTGCCTCTTTTAATTTGGGCAAGCTGCTTCTCTAGCATCTCCCTTTCTGGTTCCAGCAGTTTGGTCTTCAAACTGTTTGGCGTCTTTCATGGTGCTGGAGATAAGCAACTGTAGACTGAGTCCTCTTGGATGGAATAGGACAAGGGGCAGATCTACAAGAGGATTGGATCCTTGTTTGATCTTGTTTGTGGGCTCTGTACTTTCTGCATCTCACTTCTGGGAAAACCATAAACACATGAGACAGTTCTAAAACTTGGCCTCGGTTCATGGAAAGGAGGTGTAATCAGTGCTGTGGCAAAATTATAGCCCTGTGCAGCAGTCTTACCCCAGCAATTCTCTCCATCCTCACACGTGTGCTACAGTGCAGTGGAGGTGGTGTTATCTTTAGCAACAGTAATGGGAAAAATGTAATTTTGATATGGTCATCTTAGTTTCATGGTCTTAATACTTGTGAACTCATTTGTGGGGCCCGAACTCTTGAGAGAAAATAAACTTTGGTATTCTTACTAGTCCAAACCTCATTTTCCTGGGGTTTGGGCATTGTGCTGTTTTTCAGTGTGACTACTGCTGCATTAGTGCTTGCCCATTTCTGTACTACAAACTAGATTTCACTTTTGTTTTCTGTGAGAAAGTGCACAGGGCACGCCATGCAATTTAATTCAAGCCTGCAGTTGCAGAAAGATAGATAAGACAGGCAGGTCCTAGTGAAGAAACCATGAAGTAAAATGGCCAGATGCTTTAGCTTTGTTGAAACCCTGAGCAAGAAGTGCTTAGGACCACTCAAACTTTGGAAAGGTGCCAGGTTCTGCAGCTATATAGTCAGAGAGTGCAGGAAAGGCCCACTGGCATGAATATGTCATGTTGTACTTCCAACAGATACTGTTCCAGGCTGCTTGAAAACTCGGGAAAATCATCATCCCTATAAGTGTTCGTCACTGATAGCTCTACAGGCAAACATGCTAAAGTTTTAATTTCAGTAAGTCGACAGTGGTAGCTGGAATTGTGTCCTACACTGGGCTTGATTTCCATAGCTCCCAACAATTTAAGGTTCTAAGAGCAGCAATATAAGAAAAAACAGGAAAAAGTAATATTAATTAAATGTAGATTTTCCAGGTACCTGATGTACTGAAAAGCAGCTGATCCTAAATAGTAAACACAAACACATTAGAGGCTGCTTTGTGAACTCGTAGTCAGCCTCACCACAGCAGGCCTATGATTTAAATTTTAAGGACTTCAAATACTTAGAAGTTTCTAAGTATGTAAGAACTAAAAGACTTATTTTCTTTATTTTAGGTGATACTGTCACTATTGGAGATGTGTCTTTTAAACTCAAAACACCAAAGAACCCAGAACTTGTTCCACAGAACTACAGTAAGTATTTGCTTTCCTTTTGAAGGAGTTTCAAGGCTTTATTCAAAAAATTTCTACTCCCTCAATCACCTCACTGACTTTATTGAAATGATCTAAGAAATATATTTTGAAGAAGCATGCCATTTGAGGGAGGCTGTCTTTGCTTAGTTCATTACTATATCTCTGGTTCAGCTGGTTGTATAGGAATCTTAACTTTGAATGTAACTTGTCTCACTGGGCAATGGGACAGTAAGAGAATCATTTGTGTATGTTTAATTATTTTGTTCAAAGGGTTCTTATCCAGGGATTACTTCTAAAAATAATCTCAAGTTGTTTGGTCATAAAACTGTGGCCATTTGGAGTTATCATTCAATTGTGATATGATTATATGCCCTAGGAGTTTGCCGATGTATGGTGTTTTTCTACTGTGATACTTAGTAGTCCCAGATTATCACATAACTGTTGTCAACCATACAGGTCTTTGCTATCCATCAAGTTAATTAGAAGTCAGTTGCATAGTCATGAAAAATGCTGTCAAATGGAAAATAGGCAGCTAAATATG
>VYZR01016502.1:27192-38583 GCA_013400675.1 Oxylabes madagascariensis
TAAGAAAACCTGATTCCTGTGAAGTCTTACCTAACCCTATTAAAAAAATTCTTAAACACAGAAACATGAAGTTTTTATCCTTCTCAAGTTTTCTTTCTTTCTATTTCTTCTGCATTTATTGTTATAGTTTCAGATATTATTTCAGATCTATATAAAAATAATCCATTTATAATCCAAGTATTAAAATTTGGCATTACATCAGCATATTGTGACAATTAATTATGGATTATGTTCATGTATTTAAAACCAAATTCCTGTTGTTTGTTGGTTTTTTTGATCCAGGCTGTGTTCATTTTCATTTTGTAATGCAAGTCTGAGTTCTCCAATAACTTTTAGGACGTGAGGTAATCAACAGTTCAAATGATAGATCCTGGTCTAGATCTCAGCAAATCTCGCCAATTTGCATCACTGATGCACATAGCATTTATATTTTTAAATAGGTCTGTATAGCCAAAGGGAATTAGTAGCCCAAGATAAATTCTGTGTTTCTAACTACTTTAAAATTTAGACTGATTTTTAAAAGCTATGAATTAATTTTTAAAATATTCCATCTTTACAGGATTCATGAGCAATGTTAAAGTTCTAGACTGGCTCACTGGATTGCCCTGCCATGGAACCCAAGCTGGAAACATTCCTGAAGAGTCTGCTGGCCTGCCAAATTTCCAGGAGTAGTTTTGACAGTTACCATGCCCTGCACATATTTATGCTGTACTCTTGACACCTTTGCCAAACTACCTGGAGAACAAGTTTTTTTAGGAGTGTCTAAGGGAGCTGAGGTTGTTTAGCCTGGAGAAAAGGAAGCTCAGAGGAGATCTAATTGCTCTCTACAACTACCTGAAGGGAGGAGGGTGTACTGAGGTGTTGATCTGTATTTTATCCCAGGTAGCAAGTGATAGGACAAGAGTAAATGGCCTGAAGTTGCACCTAGGGAGGTTTAGATTGGATATTGTATAAAATTTCTGCATTGAGAAGGTGGTGGAACAAGCTGACCAGGCAGGTGGGGGAATCACTGTCCCTAGAAGCATTCAAAAAAATGTGTAGGTGTAGTGCTTAGGGATGTGGTTTAGCCTTAATCATTCTGTGATTCTCTTTCACTAGCAAAAATTGCCTCACTGCACTCTGAGTGTAAACCATTATATAGTGTTTTTGGGAAAGCTCAGTCATGAATTAGCACTCAGTTCCTGGTGTCATCCACAATAAGAGAGAAAAATGTTAATCAGTAATGCCCCAATTGCTTTTCTTAGGTGTTCATGTAATTATATGAGCCCTCTAAGCTCTCTAAGTACTTCAGTAAACTTAAGATAATGAAATACTAGAAGAAAATAGACTTTTAAAGCAAGCATCACTTCAGAGGAAATAAAATGCTTTGGGAAAAAATCAGACACTTCCACCTGAGGAGTCTACTGTTGTGAAGATAGGACCACAGGAGTTAATAACTCCGCATAAAATCCCTTAAAGCTAACTACATAATTTAGTAATTATTCCAACGTTAATGAACTGGAACAAAATGTCTTTTTATGGAATAATTATGTCAGTCTACTGATATATCACAGGTTTATTACAAATTCTCGTGAAGTTCACAGAGAAAAAATAGAAATTCACACAGAAAATTACAGTCATGCTAAAACAATTACTAGAGACTGTATCAAAAACAAAACTCCCTGGGTGCTGAACATTTACTTTGTATCTGATCATTAAAGTTTATCTGGCTTGTGGAATCATTCTCTGCTGTGAGGCCCCCCATAGAGAACTGTAGATCATTAGGAAGGCTGACACGGCAAAAAGTTAACATCTATGCTTTCATTTTCAGTCTCAAGATATTGAACTTTGGGTTTGGGACGGGTGCACTATGTCTGACTGAAAATATTTGCCTGTGTATAATCTGTCTTTCCTCATGTATGGGATAGTGAGCTTCCTGTACATTCTCAATGTTAAAATATTTCTAAATGAATGATCAGCAATTTTTTTACTTGCTACTTTTATGACAAAAAGAATAAGATTTTCAGCGAAAATTTATAATTTACTATGATTGACAGTAGGTAACCTCTGCAAATAAAAGGGCTTTGGGTGAAAAAAGCCATCACGATGCATAGAAAACATACATACCTTAGCTCCATAAGAAGCAATGTCTGCATTACAGAAAACATACCATTTTGGTCAAATTAATGGGTGTATACAAATAAACTACAGAGCTTAATTTCTGCCCTGTACATATTTTCCCTATATGTTTAGTTCCATCATGCAAAGGACTTCATGGCATCAAGAAGGAATGAGAATTCATCTCAGTTTTTACCTGCATAGTGTCTGTAGTACTTTCAATGTATCGTGAGAAGTATTGGATTGGTGCTGCAGGGTAGGCACAGGTCACAACACATGGACACATTTTACATAGTAAATGTAAATGTTTCTTTTTCCTCCATTTCTGCATGGGATAATTAGGTTCTTATATGTTCTCGATCACCCAGTTACTCATCAAGTTGCTCAATGCAGCACTGGGCTATCTCAAACTGTACTATATAATTTTGGAGTCATATGATGCTGTTCAAATACTGCAATCCAACAAAAAAGAAATTATTAAAAATGTCTGAGATCCAGACAAAACAACTAAGGTAGTATATAGGTATTTGTACTCTTAAACAAAAATTGGTCCTGCAAGCACCTCTTCAACTCTAGTGAACTGAAGCTGGTGAAAGGGCTAGAAGGTATGTCCCGTGAGGAGCAGTTCAGGATTTTGAGTTTGTCTGTTTGGAGAGAAGGAGGCTGAGGGGTGACCTCATGGCTCTCTGCAGCTTCCTGTGGAGGAGAGGTAGAGAAGGAGGTGCTGATCTCCTCTCCCTGGTATCCAGAGATGGGACACATAGGAATGGTTCAAAGCTGAGGCAGGGGAGGTTTAGACCAGACATTAGGAAGCATTTATTTACCAAGGGGTTGTTATAACCCAGGAACAGGCTTCCTAGAGGGGAGGCCAGTACCCCAGCCTGTTAGTGTTTAAGAGGCATTTGGACTACAAATGCTAAGGGCATGTTCCCCTTAGCAACGTGCTGTAGCTTTTGGTCAACCCTGAAGTGGTCAGGCAATTGGACTGGATTATTATTGTAGGTCTTTTCCAATTGAACTACTCCTATTCTATTGTATTCTATTTTAGGGACCAGATCTAAGGTTGTGCCTTTGCTATTTAAGTCCATGTGCCACAAGGACTTGTGTCAAAGGTAAACTTATATTGCCGGAAAGATAGATATAGATATAGATATAGATATAGATAGATATAGATTAGATATAGATATAGATATAGATATAGATACAGATACAGATATAGATATAGATATAGATATAGATATAGATATAGATATAGATATAGATATAGATAGATATATAGATATAGATATAGATATAGATAGATTAGATATAGATATAGATAATTTTTTTGAGTGAGTGAGTGAGTGAGTGAGTGAGTGAGTAAGTGAATGAGTGAGAGATTTTTATGAAATGGAGAACAAATCCTTTTACTAATCAACAGGACATGTGGGGTTTTTTTGATTAATTACCTTCTGGGGAAAAAAGGTTTGTATGAAATATTTTTTCCCTAAGAATGAGGGGACAAAAATCCAATGCTGGGAGCAGGGTTCTGAAATGTCAGGATATAAAGTTCGTTTCTATGTAGATGAACAAAAAAACTGTGGAAAAAATAAACCAGTAATTTCTACTGGCATCTCCTCAAAAAAACCTGTTAAACATGAAGCAACTACTGATGAAGCAAAGTGGTTTTATCTCCATTTTCTGGAACATACTAAAAGTTCAGAAAAAAAATTGAAGTAATTATAAAATTGATGCAAAAACTCAAGTAGTTTATAATGAACATATGAAACAGTTAAACTTAGCTTCTGTGCAAAACAAAAGTGTGTTTGTACAAACAAGCAGCAGTAAAGATACTAATTTTTAGTCACTACTGTTTTATCGATATTGGCAAAACTAGACTCTTGTTTACTGAATACTGCTACTCAGATATAATACACAAACCAGAAATAATCCACATACTACTTCACAGATAGAAACTATATTGTCATTTTACGGGACACTGTGTCACCATCAAGTAAAATACTTATTTTAAGTGTATGTTTTCAGGTGAGAGGAAACTTTAGTTTAATGTCTTTCCTATACTGTGGCACCCCGAGCTGCCCCCAGCACTGGAGGTGAGGCTGCCCCAGTGCAGAGAAGAGCAGGACAATCCCCTTCCTTGCCCGGCTGGCCATGCTGTCCCTGATGTCCCCAGGACATGCTTGGCCCTCCTGGCTGCCAGGGCACTGCTGGCTCATGTTCAACTTGCCATGGACCAGGACCCCAGGGCCCTTTCCATGGCACTGCTCTCCAGCCTCTCCTTCCCCAGTCTATCTGTACATCCAGGGCTGCCTCATCCCAGGTGCACATCTTTTACCCTTAAACTACATATGAATGAGAGTCTCTTGGGCCCTCTTCTTTATATGAGCTATATGAATATATATATAAATATATATAAATGTATATGAGTATGAATTTGTATGAATTCTCTTCGCTGTACTACCACATTGCTACTAAACGTTGTGGCAAGATTATGAAATGTAAGATACATCCTACTGGGTAACAACATAATTTAGCAACCACAAATGAATCATTAGTAGCTGTTTAAAACCATAGTTTTCCACCTGGCCTCATGTTCCTTTAGCGAGCAGTTCAATCCTACCACAATCCCAAAGAAGTCTTGCAGACATGGTAAGCGACTGCTCACTTCTCCATCTAAAATTTGAGCATTGGGCTATTTTAACCTCTCCCTCTATACTTCATAACTACTCAAGTTACAACAAGAAATATTCACTGTAGCTAAGTTTATTAGCCAGCGTTTATACAGCTTTAGGATATTGCTAAGATCTGAGTGCGAAGAATTCTTGAAAACAAGATTTCAGATGGACTTGACATGGATTCCACTGGCTAACTACGTGATTTCAGCATTTTTCAGGATATAGCCCAGTAAAAAGACAATGCATGTCTTAAGACTGTAGCAATCAAAATACCTGAACTCACCACTGACACTCAGTAATTTTTGTCAGTCTTTACAGCACTTTTATACATGTTTAAAAATCTTCTGTCTTTCATCTACCTTTTCCTGCTTCCTAAGTTTTTACTAATTATCACTTTTATAATGTTGGATTTTTACCCTGATTTTTTAACATTTGCAGCAAGTATGTACATGCAAGTTAGATGCAAAAACTAAACCTTACATTTATATTTTCCTATCCCAAAGGTTTAATTCTTGCAGGCATCATTAAAGGTGAAAAGATAACACAAGTGTGGAATATTTGGCACAACTTTTATAATATATATTTCTTCAAAATATTATTTTCAAGGTCATTCATAAAATGGTACTGTAATTCAGCTTCCTAATAAAGTCTGTCTGAGCAGGTGCAGTGACAGATTGATTCAATTTTTGTTTAGTATATCCTGCACAATTACTGCCAAACACAGCAAAATTAACACACTACACTTACAATATTAATTTATTTATTTATTCATTCACTAAATAATTAAAAATGCGATCAGGTTTTCAATTAAAAATATGACTATTATGACTAAAACATTACAAATAACCACTTGATGAAGAATTGGAAAGTTAAAGGCCATGATTATTTTTCTAACACAAGGAAGAGCATAAATTAAAATAATATATCACACAGAAGAATTTTTATGTGTTTAAAAAAATTAATAATCTAGAAAATACAGCAAAAAAAAATAGAAAAAAATCCCCAAATTGATTTCATGATATGGTAAATAGAGACCTGTTTTTAATACTTCCACCAACTAATAGTAAAGTATGTGTTTAGTATCTCCCCCAAGAAAAAGAAATCTTTCAGAACCAGTGTTTCAAGTAACGTATTAGAGAGCAATTTGCTTATAAGGCATGAGTGGAGTGCTTTGGTCAGGAATTGTTCTGATTTTTTTCATTCTAACAAGACCTTCATCTTCCAGCTCAAAAGCAGAGGCCTGCTGGTCTGTCTGAAGGCCAGGGGAAGTCACGTTGAATACCTGCAAATGAGTTCTAAGGACACCCATCAATGCCCCCACTCACAAGTTTAAGCCAACTTGATGCTCAAATTTCTATCATGCTCCAAGTAATGCATTAAAAAGAAACAGCAGACAGTTGCCACAAAACACTGATTGGGGACTAAGGTAGAAAGACTATCTAGTATCATTTCCACTGATTACAGATTTTCTTTGCCAAATGCTAGTAAAATACAAAGCAAGGTGTATGTCCTTGGTTCTATACAGTATGAACTGAAAAGAACTGTTTTGTGTCTTCATAGTAAAATCCTCCCCTTTTTTGGCTGCTCTGCCAAATTAGCAGACATTTCTGCCACTTCATTTTATAAGTATGTCTTTCTAATCCTTTTTTCTTTTCAACTGGATGCACCAATAGTGAATGGTAAACACTTGAAGCAAAGCCCATTGTTCCTTATGCGGGGCACCCAGAGCAGAGGGCGATAAAACAATGTGAATGTAATGCTGATCAGCATGCCTGCAGACTCCACTGTTGTGAACATATGTTTTCTTTGTACACAAAGATCATGTATTCTACCCGCCCAAAAAATAGGACCACCCACAAAGATTAACACATCTGAGCATATATGTTTACATGCTGCACACATAAGGCTGAATTCACGCTGGTTTGAAGATTTATTTTTATTACTCCTCTTGTTACAACTTAATGTTACGAAAGTGTATTTTTAAAAAGTGTATTTATGCCCTTTACCTTCCTATGCTTCCTCTATTTAAGAAGATACAACGCTGAAATTTTCTTCTCTTCAATTACAGAAGCTAGAAAGACAATAGCATTATATAAAGCAATTGTCTTTTAAAAAATCAAAAACAAACAATAAAACACAACATTTTTTTAAAAAAATAAGTCAGTACTTTTACAGTACAAAAAATGCATAGCTGTGCAAGAAAAAAATCCACTCATCTAACTCAAAAACTTCAGAAGCAATATTTATAGAACTTAGCCTTTGTTCTAGACTAGCTTTTAGACCAGTATACTTAGGCTTGAGCTTAAAATCAAGGGTAGATCAAAATACTAGATCAAGCACTATGAAGAAAGGTGTACAAAGCAGTTGAAAAGTGGAGTTCCACTATGTGGCATCAAATCCTGAAAGAACTAAGAGCAAGAGCAACAGGACTCTCAGTGTAACAGAACCAAGTAGAAAATTACTTTAATGGATAAATCATGTGCAAGATAGCAGTGAAATTTTAGGCGGGCTGAATAAACCATTAATTCAGGTGAAGAAAAATTCCATAGAAACATAAAGTTAGAGGGACAAATTAATCTCTAGAATTATCCCCCTGAAATAAAATGAGCTACGTAAAATCTCAGTTTATTCTGTTATTTGGAGAGAATCAATACCAGCTGAAGCTGCCCTAGAGCTCTCAGTTGGTCAGAGAATGGTGCTAACAATGCCATGGTTGTGTGTTTATTCCCATTTGGGCCATTTACTTTAAAGATTAATTGATGACCCTTGTGGGTCCCTTCCGACTCAGAATATTCTGCTGCTATATAATGCACATGACAAAATGATTAAATTTATGCTCTCTTTCCAAATCATATCCATGTAGGAAGAACTCTCTTAAAAATGGTCACCCATTCCCAATTCCTGATTGATGGAAAAGGCAGAAAGATTTCACATTCCCCAATACTCATATCAATTCTTTAGACTTGGGGAACTCTTTTCTTTTATCCTTCCCCTGTTAAAATACATACAAAGAAGTCATAACTTCTGCTTCTTCAGAGAGCATGCTCTGTTCCAGCAGGACGGTCCACAATATGTATTTTGTCACATTCCCATGGCTATGAAAATAGTTGAATTTGACTTCTGTACTCTCTTCAAATGAATGAGTATTAGAAATGGATGTAATTTAGACTCCAATCCATCTAATATAGTTATATTATATGAATTTGCTTTTATTTTACTTACACAGAAAATAGAAAGGGGAAATGCTGAGGAGGGTATTGTTCATCTGAGTTTTAGAATCACTTTTTTATGTCTCTATGAAACAGTGTGGTATGAGCTCATCACTGGCCCTCAAATAATATGTGCTGATGCAACACCATACTGTAAGGTAGCAAGCTGTGGAAGATACTCTTTGTATTTTTTGTGATGCAGAGGGGAAATTGGACCTCCCGTCTGTAGAACTGGAAAAAAGCATCTAACCAAAGTTACTCCTCCCCTTACATCTACTCCTCCTGCTGAAAATCCTCAGTTATAATATCTTGTCTTCATTCTAAGGCTGTGAAATTCATTCTGTTGGAATCACAGGTAGCAAGTTTTCTTAGCAACAACCATGCTAAGTAATTCAATCAAGTTTACGTTGTATTTGTGTGTGTATATATATATATATGTATGTGAGTATGTAACACTTCTAGTGGGAATGGGCAAAATGGTACTTGAATGTAAAATTATAATTGAATTTATAGAATTATAGCTTGAATTATAATTAGAATTTAGCTCATAACAATTTCTGTCATTGAACCAGCTTCTGTACAGGAAATTCCTAGTAGAACATTTAGTTTTTATGTGATGAGCTCTGATCTCCAGTCTCTAGTGGCCAGCCAAAACTAACCTGTTCAGCTGATGAATCGTAAGCCTATGGTTTTATAAAACATTTCATGTTCATAAAATTGTATTATGGAGAGATCACAGATCAACATACATGAACAACATGTGCATACTTCATCTGTTTGATATACTTATTATATTAAATGAGACAATCTGATTTGTAACACTTATTATATATTAGCTTTTCTTTCATGCTTCAACAAATTTATGTTCTATTTGAAGTGATCTTTAACTTCTACATTCCCTTTTCCCTTCCCAACCTGTATAATTCACATAAACTAATTGGATATTTGCTGTTGCTGTATGTCTCCATTTCATACTTGAATATAATAATACTCAAAATTCCATTATGTTGTATGGATTTCTGTCTATCATCATGGTAGAAATGAGGAACAAAGGAGCAAAAATTGCAACTATGCTCTTAAAAGAACATATATGAGGCAAAGACTTTTGGAATTTGTAGAGAGATTTAGTGGAGCAGAAGCATGTATTTATGAACAACTTCAATATGCAGATTTTTCTTCTTGCTTATGTTGCAAAAAATATTTTGAAACGTGAAAGCTAAGATCATAGTAATGATAGAAATAGTGTTTTCAAGTACTGAAAATATTTCATTTCTAATGCCAAACATTTTCAATGTTAAATGAATCTTGCCTAATAGATCGATTTCTGTAACAGCCAAAGTGAGAACTCAAAATTAACCAACACTTTTCCTTTCCTGGAACATTAGATTGATGCAAATGAACATTGTTGCACAATTAACTCTCTTATCAAGAATTTAGATATTTAGATAGTAAATTTATGAAAATCTGAAGGCTACTTCAGTTAAAATTACAGAATATACATTGGTGGGCAAAGTTGTCAATGACAATGAGGGCTTTTTCAAATACAATAATTACAAAAGGAAAACAAAGGATAATGTGGACCTGTTACTAAATGAGTGAGGAAGAGCCCTGGTAACAGAGGACGCAGAGAAGGCCGAGTTACTGAATGTCTTCTTTTCATCAGTCTTCACTGGCAATGCCAGCCCAAGATGTTGACCTGGGTTTCTTTGACTCAAAAATCCAGCATAAGGGAATGTTGAAAGGAAGGCTTTCCCTTGGTCAAGAAGGATGGATCCTGAGAACACCTGGGCAAACCTGAGACTGTGAAATCCATGGGCCCTGACAGGACGCATCCACAAGTGCTGAGAGAGCCGGTCCCCACCATAGTGAGGCCAGTCACTATATATACCTTTGAAAGGTTGTGGAGATCAGGAGTGGTTCCTGAGGCCTGGAAGAAAGCAATTATCACCCCAAAAGAACAAGAAGGAGGACAAAAGGGCCTAATTTCAGTCAGCCTCACCTCAGTCCCTGGAAGTTCCTGTGCATGACAAGGTGATCAGGAATAGTCAACATGGATTCACTGCAGATAAATCACGCTTGACCAACCTGATTGAATTTTATGATGACACAACTACCTGGGTGGAGGAGGGGAGAGCAGTGGAATCTTGACTTGAGCAAGGCTTTTGACACTGTCTCTCATAATATCCTTGTAGGAAAACTCAAGAGGTGTGGACTGGATGAGTGGACAGTGAGGTGGATTGAGAACTTGCTGAATGGTAGAACCCAGAGGGCTGTAATCACTGGCACAGGCTCTACTTGGAGGCCTGTCACTGGTGGTGTTCCCCAGGGTTCAGTACCGGGTCCAGTATTGTTTAACTTATTCACCAGTGACTTGGGTGAAGGGACAGATGGCTCCTCAGCAGGTTTGCTGAGGATGCAGAGCTGGGAGCAATGGCTGATACCCCAGAGGGCTGTGCAGCCCTTCAGAGGGACCTCGACAGATTGGGGACATGGGCAGAGGGAAGCATCTGAAATACAACAAAGGCAANTCGCTCAAGAATCACTTAGATGCAATCCTGTGTCATGTGCTCTAGGAAGGCCCTGCTTGGCCAGGGAGATTGGCCCAGATCACCCACTATGGTACCCTCCAACCTTACCCATGCTGGGATTCTGTCATGTAGATGAATTCCCTACTCTGGACATGTCTATTTCAGCATAGCAGCACCACCGTATACAAAAAATATAGCAAAAACAATAAAATAACTTTCTAGATAGAAACACATCAAAAGACTATCAAAAATCCCAGACCATTTATCCCTGAGAATCACACAAAACATACATTTTTATTCTTTCCCTTCAAAATTAAATACACTTCAGTGTATTTTAGTACCTGTTTTACAAAAAGAAATTGCTTCAAATTAGACTAGTTCATGTTTATCAAGTGAATGAGATGTCTACTTTTTTTTTCCACTGGCAAATTAATTTTTATGGGAAATAAACATAATTCTATCACACCAATTAGTGTATCATTTGAGCAGGTGCATGGAGACCAGAATTTATGCCACACTTGCACACACAGAAAGCAGTCAACAGTCTGCAAATCATTAATCTAACTAGCAACACAGTGATGCTCACAATGCACACTTTCCTTTTGCACAACTATCTGACCAAAAAAGAAGCTGAACATGAAAAACAATACAGCTTCCCTAAAATTAGTAAAACTTCCCTAAGTTCCCTGATGTGACCCAAACAATTTAGGTGGTCAAAAGTACTCTAACCAGTAAGGAATAAAAATATTTCAGGAAGTGTTCCCATGTATTTAATATATACTTGATGCACTAAAAATATCCCTCGTTGAAAACTTTCTTCTTATCCAATATGAACTACTTGAAAATTGTTTTAAAAGATATTTAATATGTTTTTATTATACA
>VYZR01016503.1:8062-63447 GCA_013400675.1 Oxylabes madagascariensis
AACCAGCTGAACATATGCAGGGGACAAAAAGGTTTTTGTGTATCTGAAATAATCACCTGACTTTTTCAAGTAACCACAGCACCAAAAAAGGGGAAAACACTTCCCCATCTCTGCCCTTAATATATAAAATATATCTAACCATGATCTATAGAATGGGTATGGAAAGATTCACAGATTCAACTGACTAAACTCATGAAACATGTTAAAACCAGAATGTGGTAGCTCTCCCACAGGGTTTAATTTCTTTAATATGTAATCTAAATCTTACTGTAATTTACAGCAAAGCATGTCTGGAGAAAAGCTATAAGCTTACAAAGCTATAAGCTCCTCTACTCTTTGGGTTTGCTTCCTGCAAAGATTCCTAGATGAGTGGGTGGTTCCTTACCACAGAAAGGGTAGCAGGTCCTTCCAGAAACAGAATCTCCAAAAGAAGGAAAAAGAAGCTGGTTGATACTTCATTTATTTCAAGGCATTGTTTCATATCTTCAGGAGGTCTTCAAATGAAAGAGAACACATAGTAAATTCCCTGAGTAAATATTCATCCTTATATACAAAGATAACACCACACATTTCACACATCCCAAACTGCACAAAAACACAGCCTGCAACAGTCCCACAAAAACGTGAGCTGAAACATGTTGCTTTCTCCATCCATGCAAGGTGTTCAGGGCCCTCTGAAGCACTTACTCCTCCTTGATAGATGACAGAGGGAGGGGGGAGAAATCCTGAGACATCGATGGGAGTCCATCTGCATTGCCAAGAGAGTCAGCCAAATCTTCCACCTCAGATTTAATAATTTTTGGCTTCTTTTTTTTCTTATCTTCCTTGTCCTTCACCTTTTTCTTGAGGGTCGCAGGGTCAAATAAGGCTTTAGATACGATTAAAGTTAAAAAGAAAAATTAGACATTTCTCTTCTTCAATCTTACTATGCCTTAATGAGAGTCATAAACTATTTAAGTATGTATTTAAAAATGTACATTGTGTGCACTTGTTCACACCTCAATCATTCCATCTTCCCAGCTGCTGTCATAAATCTTTACTTTTCCCCTCAACAGAAAATCTCTGTTTTTTAAAGCAACACATATGAAATGAAAAAGGCAAAGGATCCACTGACTTGCTAAGGAACCTTTCCTGCCAGCATTCACTCGAGTCATGATGTCCTCAAGGGTCAGGTCTGTCGTGACTAGATCAGGGTGATCCTACACAGGACAATGGGAGAGAAATTAAACTGAGAAAGGACAAAGTGTTAAGACAACAACAAGATGAAGTAGTACCCAAGTACTAAAATGCACCAAACTCAGCCAGGATCAGCTTATTAAATTATTTACTGCAATAGAAGCTGGGAAGTCTTTTCACCCTGACATCCAAAATTTTGCCTCCCCAAAACACATACATAAAATTACAAAATCCTTCTATCCAGATAAACATGGCCAGGAGTTGCATCTGTACCCTGACAATTGAACCCAGGGTTCAATTGAAAGGGCTGTTGGGCGGGTGCACGCAAAAAATAGCAATCATTTTCTCACCCAGAAGTACCATGATCTTTATGGCAAAGAGATAAAACATCAAAGATAAAATGTGGTCCCATCTCCCAAGATTTTTTAACATCTTACAGGCTGACGTTTTCGTTTCTCATGGTGTTTCTTCAACATCATCTTTAAATCGCTTTCCCCAAATTCTATTTTGTCTGCAATGAAAATAATTATTTGCTGAGTTTTCCACTACTGTGTTCCACACTTCTTGGAATGCCATTTTCTATCACTTCACACTTCCAGCAATGTCCAAATTTCAGTAACTAATTGCTCCATATATATGAATTTCTTTCATTCATTCATTCATTCATTCATTCATTTCAATGTTTCAATATCAGTCATCAGATTTCACTGCTGATGCAAGCATGAACGAGAAAAGAAGCCAGAACCAGCTTGAAGAGTTTGCAGAATTGATTACAGTCACTTTAGGAGAGATTCTCAAGTATTTTGAACTGGACAATGTTAATGCTTCAACCACTAAAGGCAAAATACAACAGAGGAATCTGTAGTATTACAGAAACTATGACTCTTGTGTTCAAATATTGGCCTTGCAAGAAGAAAAAGATTAAACTGGGAAAAGAGCCAACTGTTGCGGAGACTGCAGAAACGAAACATTAAAAGATTTCCCATCAAACAACAGATTTTAAAGGTCATTTCTTGCAGGGTCTCAAGGTAATTCTCCCCTCTCTATCCATACTGATCCCTTGTTTGGTTCTCACCTGCAGTTTTCATGTCCAAGGTTGACAATGTGGGGATCACTCTCAGGGGAACTGGTGGACTTGAACAACGTGCTGAAGAACTTAGAGGCCAAGAGATTAGATCTAGAACAGAGATAAATTTACTTTACCAATCTGTGTAATTATTACCATGTGTTCATTAGATCACAGCCAGTGGAAGTAGACACCAGAATCCAATCTTTTGTCAAAGGCTCTGTCCTCACATCAAAAATGTGTCTTTTTCCATTCACACCTGGAGTCTTTAGTTCAGCCCAGGGCATTACCTTCTTCATCCGAAGACAAGGTAGTGTCTCCACATTCCTCTTTCACTTCCCTCAGGATCTTCAAGTAGCGCCGATGTGTCCGTCTGTCTCGTTCTTCCGAGTCATATGTCAGTGAGAAGTGCTTTCTCCTTAGGGTCATGTCAGGGCCTCCTTTTCTGGCTAATTCCAGCAAGTGCTGAAAGGAGAAATTCATGTGACATTAGCTATGTCAGCTACAGTGCTCTAAACCAGGACAGGTAAGCCCAGGTCAGATACTTCCAGCAGGCTACCATGTGGCGACATCAGCACTTCAGATTTGTACAAGGGAAAGCTTAGGAAGGATCAGTATCTGCCACACACAGGATTTTAAACCTAGCATTTTAGACCATCATTTAAAGGGAAGAAAATAAAACAGATGAAATTTCCGCATCTTCTTTTGCACACATAATACTATCTATCATTTTATGTGGACTATTGAGAAGTACTTAAATCACTGGTGTGAGGTGTAGTTTCCATACAAATATGTAACAATATCATAGAACACTGTCTCTTTTGAAAAAAACGCATTACCTCTCATGGCTACAGAGGAACTAACTTCCTATGTATTCCATATTGTTGCCCCATGAAGTTGTGGATGCCCCATCCCTGGAAGGCCAGGAGCAACCTGGTCTAGTGAAAGCTGTCCTTACCCATGGCAGGAGATTGGAATGAGATGAGCTTTAAGGTTTCTTCCAACCCAAATCATTCTGGGATTCTCTATTTCCTGCAACATTGTAGGGCATTTTATAAAGACAGACTCTCTTCTTCATCCCTACATGCCATATGTTTCAATGTCTAAGTGTAATGAAAGATAAATGAGCAACAAACACATTGCAGTTGGCAACAATTTGCTCACAGACGTATCCATAGAGGAAGACTTTACCAGGGATTTGCAGGCATGAGAATCAGAGGTTGGGATCCACGTATTTTCTAACTGTATTTAGCAACTGTACTTGTTTTCAGAAATGGTAAACAAACAAACGCAGAATAACTTGTTAACAAAATAATATGTTGCAAAGGGGCAAATGCAGGAAGTGGGACAAGGTATACACGAAAAGAAGACAGTACACACAAGTGAGAGCTATGAGAGTTACACAACCTGAAATCTGCAAGTATTGCAACGGGTCTGGAGTTCTCTCTGGGCCACTGTAAAGTCCAGAAGCATTACTCATTCAGTTCATTAAAGGAAAGGCCTCAGAGAACTGTGACTGTACCAAGACACTTGTTTATAGAGACAAGTTATTCATCCCAGAGCACGCTCACATTGCGGGAAGCGAGGATCTGCTTGAGCAGCCTGTAGAAATACTGCTGCTGGGCACTCAGGTAGCGCTTGTACTGCGACTTGTAACAGAGCTGCCGGTACTTCACCACCTCAGGATTGAAGTGCCCATCTGTAACAAAGACAAAACACACAGCTGGGTTTTCAGCTGCTAGCTGAGAACTTGCCCCAAACCCGCAGGGAAGCTCATGAGGCTGACTGACCCCGAAAGAGTTTCTGGGCGATGTGCAGTGGGTTCCCAAACCGAAAGTTCTCCCCACTGAACAGCGCCGAGATGAGCTTGTTCTGATGCTCTCGGTTGTTCTCAGGGAAGTGAGGCAGAAATTTTTTTAGGTGCTCTTGCTGCTCATCTGTCAGGACCTCCTGCCACGTTGACAAGCTGACAACCTCAAAGAAGATCTCAGGCTAAAGAAAGCAAGAAGCAACAGTAAAGAAAATGCAGCCACATCCTTGACCATTTTCTAGCCCTTTTTAAGTAACAGCAGTCATGAGACAGTGTTTTATGAAACGCAGGAAACAACAGAGCATAAAACGGAAAGGTCAAGAAATTGATACTACTAACAACAGGAAAATAAATTCAAAACTTGTAACAATCTTCTCAGAGGCAATTTTAAAATAAGAACATAACAGAATTGATTTAAAAGATATTGTCCTGAGATTAATCAAGAAATCAATTCTTGACACTTCTTCCAAGGCAGTCAGAAACACCTCCCCTTTTCAGTTTGCTCCGTAAGTCCCCAAAAAGGGAGTTAAACATGTTGTTTATATAGAGATTATGATAAGGTGAAGTGTCTCAGCACTACTCACATCCTCCAGGAGGTCCTCGGGCAGACTGACCCGGGTTGTGCCCAGCATGCAGTCCTCCATGATCCGTGTGCAACTGCCCTCCAGCTCCAGGGAATCTGTGAGCATGTGATCCAGGGACTCCATCCTCCACCCCTCCTGCTCCTGGACAATGACAGCAAAACCCTCAACAAACAAAAATCCCAAACCCAGATATATCCATCCCGATGTGAGGAGTGACGGAGGAGCCACCTTTGATGGGTAGTTGTTTAAATGGAAGCTGTGGAGTTGGCCTGCAATATCTGTATACATATACAGCAAGGTTATACATATATATATATACACACACACACATATATATAAAACCCATACATACATGTATATATAAAACACACATATAACATACAGAAGCATTTACTTTTCAATTACAACACAGGTCATGCCAACGGAGAAGTGATTTCCAGACAGATAGACTGGGAAGTACAGCTGACCCATCTCACTTTCCTTCCCACTTGCAGCAACTGTTTTCAATACTGCTAAACACCAGGACAGACTACATTTAAATCCTGAAGGCGGTTTTAAGGTGCAGAACCGAAGGTCAGGTCTAAGGTGGGGTTTGTCTTACGCTGAACGTGTGACAGGGCCAGGAGCCCCGTCCCCTCCGGCGCGACCCAGCCAGGCCGCTCTGAGCTGCGAAGAAACGCATGAAACACGCGAAATAAAGAAAAGGGCAATAAAAAACTGCTAAAAACGGGGTGGGACAGCGAAGAAAACAGAGAAAACAGATTTATTTCATACCCCTCACGCGGCCCAGCCGAAGGCGGAAGGCGGCGGCGCTGCCGCGCCTGCGCGAACGCCGCGCCTCGCCGCACTGCGCCTGCGCGTGGCGCCCAGTCACGGCGGGCCGCGTGAGGACAAGTTTGTCAGTTCCCCTAAAAATAGAGTAGTTGTAGAATGCTGAAGCCACCTATCAGTCGCAGATTGCAGATTGCACCTATCAGGGCTAGACTGCAGTCCTGTGCAGTGGATTAGTCATTGAGATGCTGTGCTAATACTACAGTGAAGTGTTGAAAGGCCGAATATTTTGAATTTTAATGCAGCAAATTTTCATACAGCAAACAGACGTTCTTCCTGCGTCTTCATGCCTTTACCCACTGCCAGCCCCCTCCAAGGACTCACATTAACAGTTTCCAGAATAACACTCATTTAATAAAATCTTGAAAGGTTAACGTTCAGGATTGCAGGTGACAGTAGCTGACAGCAAAAATGCGTTCAAAGCAATGTACAGACAAGCTCTAATCTGTGACAAAACCTGACTCACGATAAATTACAGAGTGCAGGTCTTACCCAATGAGCGAGAGACAGATTCAGCGCAGAAGATACGATGGACTCTTCCCTAACTTCTCCGTGTTTTTAACTTGTTCTTATACTTTATTTTTAGGTGACTTGAGTCCCACATCTTAGTGAGTGATGGTCATACTTTGGGAGTGGATATGTCAGGATAGTACCTGAGATAACCCTGGGATGGGAACATGAGTCACTCCTAGAGGGATTTTTGAGGGTTTGCTGACCCATCATCCTTATCTCCTTCAGTTTTCAGTTGTGCAGCTGATCAGCTAGAAAGTAGTACCTTTTAAATTTAAAAAGTTTTTTAAAGTCCTTACTTTGCAAGGTCTTCAACAGAGGGAACTCCACTCTCCATTTACACTCCATTGGATTGTTGTGGGAGGTCGGAAATTCTGTGTTCCATCCAGAGAGTAGCAAAATATATTTCCCCCTGTAACTTCTATACTGTTATCATCCCATTTATCCACACCCCACTTCACTCACCCTCCACTGAACACCTTACCCCAATGAACATATTGGTCATCATGAGTGATTTTAAAAAAAAAAAGAGAAACAGATTTTATTATTTTCAGGTTGGTTTGGTATTTTTTTTTTACACCTGCCAGGTTGCACGAGACTCTGAACACAACGGTCACCAAATGAACAATAAACATACACAGTTAAATAATAGATGGGGCCCGAGCAGTCCAAGAGGTGCAAGATCAGGGTGCACGGGCTGGGCTTGTTTTCTTTTACCTCCAGGAATATACAGAATCTGACCCAAAATGCCTCCAAAGGACAGCATCGCCAAACAAAACATGGACCTTGCAGGCAAGTGAGAGGACTCTGGATTTACACTTCTGTGGGACACAACAGAGATCTTTGGGTTGCTCTGGTTTAAAAACAATAATAATACATCCTATACCTTCTGCGCTGCAGAAATGGAGAAAAAAAAATCCATGGAAACTTTGCCATCTATACAATCACTGAAGTTCCTTATTTTGGAAGGAAAATCTCTAGCACTTCCATTTCCAGGCATGCTTCTTTCACAGGCAATTCATTCAACTTGGGACACTAGGAATTAACTTCACCTGGAGTCAGGCCAATAGCCCGAGCTTGCTGCTGCTGTGGGGCAGAGAAACTTCGATGAGGAAGACTTGAATTCAAAAAGGCTGTTTTAAAATGGTTTTCTGCTTTAAATAGTTTTCAGTGTTAAATAACTGGTACAACGGTCCTCATTCATGAACCGTTCCAACAAAGGTGAATAGAGCAAAACAGTTTTTAAACCCCACATATGCAACATCATTAATGGGAACGTATTTGATGTTCATCTATTGTCAAACTTCTAAGACTCTTAAAATTGCACCTGCAGGGCAGTATCCCACTACTCCCACTCTCCCATTTCCAAGTCTGCTATTTTCCCACTACTTGTAGCATTTTTGGCCTGATCAGCAGCAGCTTGAAGAAAGCCAAGACAAAATTCTCCCTGCCCTCTTCCCACAAGAACAACATTGCAAGGCCCAACACTGTAATTCCAAAGTCCTCAGTAACATGAATTTAGGTCACTTACTGGGCATTGTGATTGCTTGCCCACAGTGCCACAGCGGCTGGGCTGCCTAATTCACAGAATTTCAGGTCACTCATCACTGCACTTGACCAAATGGGAACTCTGGTCCATGTTAATTCTGCCTGGCTCATTAGTGCCCCAGTGTGGTGGTACAGCAAGAGAAGAGAAATCCCAGGAACAAAGTAATCCACATTCTGGCAAGTCACTTCAAAGTTACCTCAGAACAGTTCTGAGCTGGCCAGTATTTGCCAACTGATTTATCTCAATACTATTTCCTTGCCACATTAACAGATACATTAATTACCAAAACAATACCTGCTACAAGGCTTTGCCCAAGGAACCAGATTTGCTCTTGTGCAGCCTGAGTGTGGAGTTCTCTCATGTCAAAGAGCTTTAACACCATAAAGCCTGATATCACAACATGTAGTGCTTACTGACATGGGTAATACACACCTGAATCCATGGGAATACCTATGGAAGAGTCCCATATTCACACTCAGTGCAGTACAAGAGAAAACAAATCAAAAATCCTCTCAAGTCCTTCTGTCTCAAGGGCCTCTAAGACACAGCACCCTTCTTTGCGTTTGTTTTATAAATAAATGTATCCTGTTATGCACAGATATTCTGGGATGAGTTTTCCAGCAATTAATGGAATTTCAGACATACGCAGTATATCCCATCAGGAGTCAATGGAGTTCTAGTCATGTTCTCGCAACCACCAGAATGCCTTAAACAACCAACCAAGACGACCTGTGAAGGAGAACTATGTAAGGAAAAACATATTACATGGCCTTAAAAGATAAACCTTCTCTTTCCCTTTCTCCTGGTCCCTAGACCAGGTCCATGACATCAGGCAACCCTCATGGATGGCTTTCCATGTCCCATAAATAGTGGTCCACTAGCATGTTTCTTGTGTGTTTCCTGAGTCCAGGGCTGGTTGTTTTCTGGAACTGTCCAAAGGAATTACAGTGCATTGCTAACAAGGTTATTTGGAAAAAAAAAAAAAAAATCAAAGTAACCAACTCTCCATCCAGTCTTGAAGAGAAGAAGTATGTTTACTTTGAGGTGGCCACAGAGATAACGACCCTGTCCCTTCAGAGGAGTGCTCTGTATCCTCGTTTTCTCTTGGCACAACTATCTTAGATCACAGCAGAAGCTGCTGTGCAAGTTTAGCTGAGCCTTTTGTTTGTTTGTTTACAGGCAAAAAAGCAATTTTCCCTGCAAACACCGGAGGGAAAAGAAGTAACAGTGGCTCTGTGCTGCCCTTAGGTGCTCCTAGGATTTCAATCAGTTTGTTCCAAATAACATGGGTTTAAGACTGTGCTTTTCCTGCTTTCTGGAACTGCTGGGTAAAACAGGGCAGGGCAGACAGCATGTAAACAGTTCTGGAGGGTTGGAAAAATAATAATTTAATGGACTGCTTCGGCACATCTTCACAGCTTCATTGTTCAATCTATCCCCATACAGGGACATCAGGAGCCACCGCTTGGCTGCTGCTGTTCCTTTCTGCAGGCAGTCTGCTCATATGGTGCAGGGATGCTCCCTTTCATCTTGGCTGCTAGAAGCCACGGGAAGCAGTTCTGCCATATTCTAAAAATTTACATGATGTTCTCCTGTGTTAATGGCTCCTGTTAAAAATATACATATGACAATCTGCCAGGAAGCCTTCAGTTAGGCAAGCTTTTTCCCATACAGTTGAAATAAAATTGTTTGCTGGACACACTTCCAAAAAGGAAAAATAAGGGTCAGCAGACATGCCAAAAATAAAGTCCAGGGCCAGCAGAGGTTTCACTTCTCTTGTCCTTTTTCTTAAAAGCTGCATAAAAAGCATCCCAGAAGGATTTTGAGGGTATTTCATGGTCACTGTGAATTAAACCCTCTAAAAGCGTTAAGAAGAGCTCCAAGATTTTAGTGGAAGGTAAATGAGCATATACATTGAAACATATAGAGCCCCAGGGTACCCCCACATCTGGACTCCCAGGGAGGTGGCAAGGACAAGCAAATGGCACGATGAGGCTCTTTCACTCATGCTCTGCTGAGAAAGTCCTGGGTTTGGAGATGTGCACTTCGCTCCCGCCACTCCCGTTGGTGGTGGTTGTGATGATGTACTGGGTGGTTTGCTGCTGGTTGCTCGTCTGGGATTCCAAGGGATCCGTGTGGGCTGTGGGCTGGGAAACACCCACCTGAACCTCGCTGGAGAGTGAAGAATTTTGTTTACCATCCAGATCAGGCTGACCTTCAGATATCACATAGTGAGTCTGCATGGGGAATATAGAAAATAATTAATAACCACTGTATCTTCTGTAACTTCTCTGTTCTAATAGTCTGCTGGCAGACATTTTGGTGTGAATAAGGAACTTTTAAACTAAGCTCTATTACATTTAAATGTATTTGAGAGCAACATAACACCGGTCTTTTGATTCAAAGGACATTGGATTTACTTGGCTTTTGGTTAATTTACAAATGGTTAAACTCATTACACATGTTCTAGCAGAAGTTGCACTCCCAGTGACCAAGATCAACACAGGCCAATGACCTGTCTCCTTATGCTGGATTGCTTACAAGAAATAGCAGGAACTCTTCCTGTTTTCTAATCTTAGAGATAGAGAGCTACTGAAATGTTTCCAGAAGCTGTTCTGAAATTTTGTTTAGTGGATATTGCTTAATCATAAATATTTTTAAGATTAAGCAGTACCACTAAATAATTTTGTTCTGTGAATGTGATTAAGTGAAGACTTTAAACTGGAAGGAGTCACACATACAAGAGCCAGACAGCGTGAGCCTTGTAAATGGTTACATGCAGACTATACTGTGCAGTCTGCACTTCTTCAAGTACCTCCACTCTGTTCCCCAGTCATGGTTTTGGCATTCTTTAAACATTCGAGCTGAATAGCTTTATGCCTGATAATATTGCCATGATGGTTTTCCTTACCTGAGTAACTGCTTTCACTTGCCCTGTGTTGACAGTGGTGACTGGGGTACCCACAGCAGTCTCTGTGATCACATACTGCCCTTGGGGGATGGTCATCATCTGAATCTCTGATGCTAAAAAATTGCAAATTGGATAATCAAGACCTCCAATCAAACTCAAAGACAATCTTCAAAGATCATGCCTTATGTCAGAAAAATTTAAAGTCTGAAACAGTGGGTATTGAATACAAATTCAGGTGTAGAACCCTACAGGCCTCAGCAGAATTATGCCAGATAACACGAGCTGGAGATTTGGCAATTCATGCAGAGAAAACATATCCTGTTCTCACTCAAATCATCACAGAATTACCATCCAGAACTGCATGGACATGAGAAATCATCTTCATGTCACACTCCTCTTCCACACAATTCTTTCAAGCATGCATCCAATTCTGAACAAGTGGCTATCCAACACATGGATTCTTGCTGTATGCAAATTCCTTGGAATAAAGGAGTCCAGTGTACCTGTCCAAACCATGTACTGGATCAGTATGGATGGTAGTGAAGAGCTGGTACAACCATTTACATTTGTCTGATGCTCTATCTTCTTGGTGTCTATGAATATTAACCACTGAGAACACTGTCCCATTTGGTAGCTGGAGACATGGGGCATGTGTTAGTCAGACACTTGCCAGACAAGCAGTTAGAGCTACTGCTGACACTTACAGTAGCTCCGAAATGAGTTCCAGTTACTGGGGAGATATGTGTGCTGGACTGAGGAGCCTTGCTGCTGTTGGAGGGCTTGGTTTGGTGTTGATGTAGTTGTCTGCATCTGTGAGGGGCTGAGTTCCTGCTGAGGTTGTTGCGAGGAGGGACTCAAAGGCTGACCCCCAACCTACAGAAAAAAAAGGTGCAAGTGCTCTTGGTGTAGTAAGGATTGCACAGCTCTGTGCTGTCACAAATACAACCTTCTCATTAAGGGGAAACACAGGATGGGTTCCAGAGCATACTGAGCACAAGAACTCTCCTCTCTCTCCTCCAACTTGCTTCACTCTGTGGTCAACAAGCTTAGACCAGGAAACTGAAATAGTGATATTGTTGCTTGCAAATGTTGAGTCTATGGCAGAGACCTGAGATTAGAGGCTAAATTCTACCCAAGACATGAAGAGCTGCACTTCACATATCTGAGGAATGCCAGTTTCCATTTACATCTTCCAACTGACAAACTTCATTCAGCTGCAAATGTGTCTGTTTCCAATCATTTATCTCTCCTTTGTACATACTGTTGGGGGGAAAAAAATCCACACCAAAAAACCCACACAAACAAACCCACAACGAAACACCCCCATGGCACCCTGAGACATCTGGGCACTGTTTGATGATCTCAATGTGAGAGTCATTTCATGTGTGGGCCTTTAAATGACAAAGAAACACTATCCCCTGCATCAGCGCATGTAATATGCCAACTGAGCAGGCTGGTAGGGAAAGCATTTTCTGAAGAGAAGAGGGAAATACCTGTGATGCTGACTGAGTTGCTGGTGATGGCTCTGTGACCTGGATGTGCTGCACCTGGATGGCATGTTGGGTGTATGTCTGGGGGTCATGGAGCTGTCCAACATCCACAGTAGAGTGCTGGGACTGGTGAGGTGAGGTAGCCTGGGGAAAAAATTAAGCAGAGGTCTATACTTCAAATTCTTTGCAAAACTAGCCATGTAAACCTTGTCTGGGACACAAGGTCTGGAATAATGAAGTAGGACCCTTAGTGAAGTACACCTGTTGAACCTTGTTGAGTTTCTTTGTATGCTGGGAGATAAAGTACATTTAACAGATGTAACGGCACAGACATGGTTCTACCTCAGTGATGCCAATGGGAAGGACTTGCCTAACATCATACAAGCTGTTTGTGGCAGTGGCTGGACTAAACCAAAGGGTTCAAAAGCCAGGATTAGTGTTAACCACTGCTCTGTAAGTGGTAAGAGTGTAAGTGGTGTAATCTTTCTGTACAATGTATACATACTCGAGATCTGCATATCCAATTCTGTAGTTTGGCACAGCTCTGCATCAAGACAAGTGCTCAGAGGTTTTTAGAGGTTTTTAAAGGTTTTGAGCAACACTTGCTAATGATATCAATTGCAGTAATTGAATTACTAGTCTTGTATATTTATAAAATTAAGATGTTGCTAGTATTACCTGCAGGAATCAGTGTTCATTCTGTTGTATTGTTACAACAGGTACAGTCACTATCAACTGGGGCCATTGTTTAGGCCTTTATTAACCAAATTCATAACCTGATTTGTAATGAGAGGCCAGAGAGAACAAGGAATTTCAGATTAAAATATAACCACATGGTAGTTTCAGCTTCCTCCAGTGGGTATCCGATTTCTTACAGCTGCCTGAGATATTTTCCTCAGACCAGTTACTCTAGTTACCCTCTGGTTTTCATTTTTAGGAGGCTGTTGAGCCTCAAGAACAGGAATGTTCTAATAGATGCTATGACAGCAACAAGCAACCACTCTCTGTACCCCCAAATTTTGGCTCTGACTCACTGAGAACAAGGAAGTACAAATCAGTCTTGAACAGCAGAAAATGGGCCACTTCATGACCCACCTTTCCAGTTGCTGGAAAACATTCCTAGAGCAGACTTGAGCAAGGCTGCCCAAATGGGTAGAACGAAGTCAGGACCGTGTCCATGTGTCTCCAGCAAGCTGACCTAGGCTGGCAGGACTATTTATGCCTGGTACAAGTGCTTATGAAGGGAACCCTATGACTTATCAGTTGATTTATCTGTAAAAAGTAACTGCAGCACTTTTTATAACTACTCCTTACCACACTTCTGTGTGCTAGAGCCCCAAGAACACACAGGATTGGTAGCAAAGGGGTCAAAAGCACAGCAAGATCCCCACCAGATAACTCACCTGGGCCACTTGAACAACCTGCAGCTGTATGTGCTGAGGCTGCTGCAAGCCAGTTGTGGACTGAGACACAGGGATGTACTGGATGCGCTGGTAATCTCCCTGGGGGGTCCGGTAGTCTGTAGTGAGGGTCTGGGATATCTCTGTCATTGCTTGGGTCAGTAAATCTGTTGTCTGAGCAGGGAGGGAGAGAGAGATACAGATCATCATCACGTTGATGTACTTCTTCAGGGCTGTAGTTCTTTTATCTACACTTACAGTGGGTCTGGTCATTTTTTTACAAGAGCTTAATGTGTACAGAGGTTGGGGTCATAAGTACTCACCAGGGATCAGCAACTAGAATTGCTCTCTTGTGTTTAAATCCTAGTCAGGACCATTAATGGCTAACTTAACATATCATAATAAAAATAATTATTTTCATCTTCCGACATACCAGTATTCTGTTAAACAACAGAAGTCCTGTATTTGTGAAGAGCTGACTTGGTTTCCAAGTCAAAAAGTGGTTCATGGACATATTCCACCTTTCTTCCTCACCTGTCAGAGTGACAACTGTATTTCTAATGTGTAAAGACATTTAGTACATGACTTAATCTGGTTTATGATGCCAACAGCATCGTTATTGAACCTCTCCATTTTCAAGCAAAACAGTCTTTTATCCAGTTAGCCTTTAGATAGAAGTTTTAAATTGTGATCAATAGGACTTCTAAAACACACAGTATCCCACAACACTGAAGGACACATTTTCTAATCACAGCTTTCACTTCTGTGGCAGCTGATGTATTAATGGTAGAGAGATCAGCCACTGGAGATTCATCTTTCTCAGTGCTATGCTGTCCAAAGGATTACAAAAAGATCTGACTCCCTGAACACAGTTTGATCCAGTCCCCAGTCACTGTTAAACTTGTCCTCTTGATGCCAGGAACTGCATCTCTCACTTAAGGAGAAAATTCCCAGTGAAAATCCATGAGATATGCATCCCTGAGTTCATTATGTGGAGTCAGTAAGTCTGAATGAAAAAAGGAAATGGATTTGGGGATGAAAGACAAATCCTTAAAGCTCCAGAATGAAATGAACAGGTTCTGACAGTGCAAAACTGGACCACACAGGCTCAAAACCAGAAATTATCTCAAATAATGTCTTAATACAAGTTTTAAAGTGATGTCTGCCGAATAAACCAGGGTTACTAATACCACAAGGTTCCTGTTCTGTGTGTTTCCCTGCACTGCCCTTGTGTGCCTCTAGCCCCTACCACAACAGTTTCTCCGGTCGTGCTGTCGGTGGTGAGAACAGCCGGCGTGGAACTGATGACAGCCGTCGCCAGTGGTGCATGGATTGTGTTTGGGAGCTGAGCAAACTCTGGGTGCTTCTTGCGGATGTGCTGCACCATCTTCGTCTGCAGAGAGAAGCAAAGGAGCATTGGAAGGATGGTCAGTAACTCTGCTCAGGGCCATGTGAAATCCAACAGCCTGGCCAAACACAGCTTTTAGGTTTCCCTCAGTAAAGCAGCATCAAGATTCACACTGTGAGATCTTCTGGTCAACAAAGTTGAAAACAAGGACTGCAAACCTGCTGCTGATTAGAGCTGACACTGAAGTATTGTCCTCAACAGCTTTTTACTCCATCCAGCATAGACAAGTGTTTTATGACTTTTTCCAAATGCCATCTTTTCTGTGTTTTGTTTCCCTGCTCATCTCCCGTGTAACTATCAGAGAGCAGTTTCCAAGCCCTTCCATTCATGATCGTGGTCTGGTAACTTTTCAGCACAAACCCTCTATTCATGGAATTTCTGGCCCTAAAACAAGCAGACTGTACCTGCACTGTCAGCACACAGCACAAAACCAGCACTATGACTGAGAAGAAGAGAGCTCTGCTTGTGTACAGACGGGTGACAGAGACCATGATAAAAGAGCATCCCCAGGGAGAGGCTGTCTGAGGCCAGAACCTCCCATACCTTACTGCTGTATTGCTTGGAGCAGTGTGGGCAGCACACTGGAGGGGTGGCAATAGTGCCTGTCAGCTGGGTGTGGGTGCTCAGCATGGGATCTGGCTCTCCTGGGCCCGCAGGACGCAGTTTCCGGATGCTTGGAGGTAGCTCAGCACCGGGATGGTTTTTCAGGATGTGTGCTTTGCGTTTGCTAGCACTCTTGTACACCTGCAGGGCAAAGATTTGGAATTAAAATGGCGCAATCCTGGTGTCTGCACAGGAAACAGCTACCAGTTCTCTTGATCTGGAAGGTCTGCATGTTGCTTTAGAGAATACATTTAGTTAAATCCCCAAACAATTACAACAAAAGGCATGAACATGCACCTTCCAGTGTTTCATCAATCTGTAAAAGCAACTGACTCCTTGTGTAGCACAGAGAAGCCTTTTGAGAACATATTGTTTGCCACAACCAAGCATCTAAGCAGGACTAGGAGGTAAGAGGAAAACCCTTTTTGCCATATTTGAAGATCAAATGTGCAATGTTAATTTGTTATGAGGGTTGATGTCTCTACTTGACACAAAGCATCAAACTGTTTTAGTTCAGTGATCAGCATACCTTTTAGTTCTTTTTAGGCACATCAACAAACAAATACTATCTAATATTTAAAACTATTTTTTCTCCCCTCAAACAAAAGGAAAGAGGCATCACAGAAAGACATACTGAGGATAAGGACAGTCAAAATACACTCCCTGGTAAATAAAGGCCCCTAGGCATAAAAGGCAAAGGAGAATAAGAGCAAGAACCCAAAGGCACTGCAGAAGCAGCTTCAGGCTCCACTGACCACTGGGAATTACTGGCACATGACCTAGTAAGCAGCTTACAATAAAAGGTGTTAAAGACTAACTTTCAAAAGTGATACAGAAACCAAAAGTACTTACTGGCCAGGAATTATCCACAGAAAGGATACTTAGTCCTGGGCTAACACAAGACTAAGGGTCAGTGACTGTCTGCTGGATAACAGTATTCAAGTTTTCCAATGCCAAACACAGCAGAAAGGGAAAAACTGCAGCTTTCAATTAGCATTCCACTGCCTTGGCCTAAGTGCATTTTGTCTTCTCTTTTTTTGGACAGTACTGCAGGAATGTTGCTAGCAAGCACCTCAGAAAAGCTACAAACCCCACCAGAGATTTCTATGCAGAGACAAATTGGTTGCATCCAGGATTGGGACTGAGTCATCATCCAAGGGGTAACTTCCCACACACCTTATCACAGTATTGACAGAAGTAATCTCTGTTGGGTTTTATGATGGGCAACGTGAGCTCTGGCACCTCTTCTATTTTCATGTCTGGATGTCTCTTTGATAAATGATTCACCTTAGAGAAACAGAGAACAAGAACATATTACAGCTGGAAGCCAAATAATTGGTGCTTCTTCCAGACATGGCTAACAGCCAAACCAAAACTAAACGATGCAAGCCAGCAGCATTGGAAGCATTTGCAGCTGCAAGAGTTATTGTCCGCTCATGTTTAACTGCTGAAGGTAAATGTGGTCTCACTTACAGTTTCTCTAACCAAAATCAGGTAGGAAGGGGTGAAATAGTTTGCCAGAACTGTCTTATAGCTGATATCTGAGAGTGAGGTAGTGTAAAGAGCCTCTGCCCAGATCAGAACCCCCATGAAACCTTTGCAAACAATCTCTTGCTGCAGAACAGCCTTGATCCAGAGGCAGTGACAAGACACGGCCAGAAGAGGCCCTTGAGAAGGGGGAGAAACAAAGAACAGGAAAGACAGTCAGGAAAACCAAGGCAGTAGGGCTGAACAAGGCAGTATTTTCATCTCATGTCCTGTTAAATACAGTACACATCAGTCAGCATTACTTAGTGTTGAAATATGGTACTGACAACCAGATGTACAGCGCAGGCAGTAAAAATGTGCAAATTTGCTGAAGAGGTAAAACACACAGGTTTTAAAAAAGATGCATCACCTCAACTCAGCTACAAAATTTACCAAAATTTGTTTCACAGCATCCTGGCTGGATAAGACCAGATTGGACGGGGCTTGAAGCAACCTGGTCAAGTGGAAAGTGCCAATGGCAGGTAGGTGGAACAAGATGAGCTTTAAGGTCCCTTCCAGTCCAAACTCTTTTATGATCCTTGTGTTCCAATGCTGGAATTCCATCTTTATTCCTTACCTATTCATCAGAATAGACTACAGAGGCTGTAACAGCACCCAGACACTCACCAACATGCCCCTGCGGCGGAAGCCCATCATGCAGAGTCGGCACTTGAACATGAAGCTCTCATAGTCAGTGGATGCGATCCGAGGCTTGAAGGTTTTGGAGCGGCTGATCCGATCAGCCTTCTTGGCCTCCCTCTCTGGGTTGTGCATCCTCTGCATGTGCTCTCGCAGCTTGTCCTTCCTCTGGGAAGGAGAAATTGGGGAGAAAAATGTCAGCAACGTCACAGAAACTGCCATACTGCCTGTTATGCGCAAGAGCCACAGTTTGAGTTGTTCAGGGATCTCTCTCCAGAGAGAGAAATTTTCCTCTCAGAAAAATGTGTTCTTTCACCTAGAAGTATCCTGTCCCTCAGGGTCCCATGACAAACACAGTGACAGGGAGCAGGCTGCTGCCACCACTACATGGCTCACATTCTGCTCCATCTGTTCTGGCGGGATTTGGAAAGGGATCTGGATGACATGTGCTAAGAAGATGGATGCCATGGACACGGGCATCTTGGCCAGGAACATTATTAATCCACTGGCATCAGCAAGAAGTTTCTTAACTGAACGGATAGCAATGTAACCTCAACACCTGGCAATGGAGGTGTATGATGTCCCAATTCTTAATGAACAGATAGAAAGTTCCTTTGCTATTAAATTATTAGGAATAAGATCATGTTTGAAATAAGATGTTGGGGTGACCTTGCCCCTTGTCTTTCAGAAATGCATGTCATAGCTCACACAGGACACCAAGCAATGCATGCAGCTCACAGGCAAGTCTAGTGTGTTACCTTCTTTCACCTTTGAGAACATGAGCTTATCTCCTTGAAGGAGGGTAAGGAATAGTGGTTTTTGTACTAGTAATGATCCAGCCAAGAGCCTCCTCACCTTGAACTGTTTGCCACAAGTGGAACACAGGAAGTCTTTGCGGTCCGAGTGCCGCAGCATGTGGAGTCGCAGCTTGTCAGGGCGGCAGAAAGCCTTGTCACACTCTGTACACTGGTAAATCTTCTCAGAATGGAAACTGCGCACGTGCTTCTTGACCTAAAACAGCAGATCACAGAAAAATGAAGTTTATTCAAGAGAGAAGCAAGTGGTAACACAGTCTAGGAAACTCTTTGCAATATCAAAGAAAAGGAAAATGTTTTGAAGGTGTTTAATCTGCTTTTGTTTAAAAAGTGTTTGATCAGAACAGCTGATATCTCAGCAAAGTTTCTATAATGCCATAACATCTTTATCACTCATCTGGATGGGTGATTTGATTTCCTCAAGACTGATTCTTGAAGGCATCAGCTATTGCACAGTTTCACTCAATGGGCAGTGAAAGTCCACGATACACCATTTGCACAGAATCGCCTTCGAGTTAACACATTCATCTGAGGTTCATGATATTCCATTCATGTATAAGAAACCAAAACATGGGGACTAATTCCTTTCAATCAGACACAATGAGCTTGCAATTACAATTGGCAGACAAAAAAAAAACTTGATCAGAAAAGCGTTTGCACACCATTCCTGAATGGCAATTACTTCTCCATAGTCTGGGACTATCCTTCACCCCTTCAAACATCTAGAGGGGTTTTCTTCCCCTCCCCTCAATAAAGGAACTAATCAAGTTTGACATTTGAAATGCAAGCACTATTCAAGAAATGGATCACTAATTAAATCCTTACCATCTTCTAATACTGATTATACACGGAACAACTTGGCATCTCTACCTGTTCCACATAGAAGTATTTCAGAAGGCAGTAGTGACTAGTCTTAATTATTCACATAGCAAGAAGAGAAAAAAAATCATTGTTAAATGTCAAAAATACAACTGAATAGTTGGAAAAAAGCCACAGAGTTTCTAATAATTTGCATGGGAAAGTTTACAGGGAATTAAATTACAGTACAGCATTTCTGAATCATCAATGCTCTTCCTCATTGAACATTTACAGAAGATAAAGGACTTCTGCCAGGATGGAATTATATCAGTAAATCACTTCCCCCCATCCTTTCCTCTTTAGCCTAGTGAATAGTCTATCCTATTACTGATGTAAACTGGATTTCTACATTTCAGTTTCAGTCAGGCAGCTCAGTAAGACACATCAATTGCTTTGTCCCTGGGAAGGATAATGAATATGTGCATGGTCCATCTCAGGTTTTCTTACTGGACATGGAAATAGAATTTTTAAATTCTATTAATGACCTTGTCCAAGTGCTCAGCATAGTGCAGATTAGCTGCATTACTCACTGCTCCAGTGCAGTGTGCAGGGAAGGAGAATAAAGTGCCCAGCTGAAGCCCAGAGGGGAAGTCAGGAAGCAGACTATCCTGATCTGTTCTGGCATTTCTTCAAGCTGTTCAAATGAATGATCCTGACAGAAAACAGGCAAGGGATTAAAGATGTAAAACCACTCAGTTTTTTGTTCAGAGTTTTAATGACAAAGGGCAAGGTGTGTTCAAGTACAAGCTGAATACAGCAGAAGACAATTGCTTTTTGTGCCATGGAGATGTAGTAGACAGGACCTCTGCTTCAGGCATTTTTTCAGAATGAGGCACCCACCCTTCTGCAGTACAGTGCCTTCTAATGCCAGATTGAAGCATCACATCTGATGATTTAATGGACAGCGTACTTCAGTGTCATAAGACAATGTCCAGCAGTGCTTGGTCACTCTTCCTTTTCAATTTCTGACTGAGGTGGACTCCTGCACGTTGTGAGAATGAACTGCTGTGCAGTGTCCTAGGTTACAGTGTAANCATCCAAGAGACCATTAGCTTTCATTACCATGTATAGATTCCACATCTATATATATTTGGGATTAAATATACTGGATGATCAATGAACCTAAACTTCAAGAAATTATTTTCCATCATATGCTGCCTCCATTTTATATCAGGGGAGGCTGTGACAGGCAGAAGTTAGGTGACACATCTGCAGCTACACCCTGAGTTAGCAGAACACAGTGCAGGAGTTCTCTCCATCCTTGATTTCTTCTGATTTAGCTGACTTGTCTTTAAGCATACCATTTTTTCTGTAAAATAAAACTAAGTCCTCTCTGAAGCACAGACATGGGCCTGAGAAAAGCTGCAATTCCAGCTGATTATTGGGCATCATGTCATAAGTTCAGCCACCACACAAAGGAATTGTGAGCCAGCACCCTATGTTTCCCTCAGGAGCAGGGCTTATGAAATTCCACAGCCCTTTACAAGATCACCTTCTGCATCAAAGATCACCACAGAGATGTGCAGCAGTGGTTTAGCATTGCCTGAAGAACTTCTAGTGGAACATAAATTCAAGAAATGCTGGCCTGAGCTTTTTTACTATTGCCAAAAAGAAGAACAGAGTTTCAAAATATAATGGTAAGGCAGAATGGCAGCTTTAGGAGCAGCAGGTAAGAAGCTGTGAGCAATTCTGCACTCCTACTGTGCACAACATCTCTTCTCAGGCACTATTTTGTTTTGGTGTGTGTTTGCCTTCACTCCACCTTTTCTGCAACATTTCATAATTGTTCTCTCTGTTTTCTCCCCTTACCCTTCAGATAAATGTTATAGAGCCATCCCAGTCCTGACCCAGCACTCTCTGCTGGAGGAACAGATGCTGCTGGATGCACTGCCTGTAGAAAGAGGGAAGGTGGTCCTGCACCTGCATTTCTATATTGGATGAGAACTTTCATGTTGGATAGTTGCAAAGCTGGAACTGAGTCCTATGAAATCCCATAGCACATTGTCACCCATACTGCACTCAAAGTACACTTCAATGCTCCATTCCTCCACAAGAATTCTAAGCAATATCCACTCTTCTCTCAAATTTCTATAAACCATTATTTATTGCTGTCTTCTCTTTTCACATTACACACAGAATCTACATCATGATAGTTAGAGAAATAATGTGGAAGACCATAAGTTTTGGTTGCATATTAGGAAGAAATTCTCAGCTGTGAGGGTGGCGAGGTCCCGTCACAGATTGCCCAGAAAAACTGTGGCTACCCCATCCCTGGAAGCATTCAAGGCCAGATTGGACAGGGCTTGGAGCAACCTGGGATAGTGGAAGGTGTCCCTGCCCATAGCAGGGGGGTGGAACTGGATGAGTTTTAAGGTCCCTCCCAACACAAACCACACGGATTCCACTAGAATATTGCTGACACTTCTGCTCACATGCGTTCCATATGACCCACTTCTCTGTGAGACACATTCAAGATTTCTGCAAACAGATTTCCCTGGTTTCCTGTCTCCTTTGCCTGTGGCAAAGTGGCAAGTGACACAACTGACATTTGCTGTGTCCCTTAAGTGCACGCCAAGAGCTGACACTGATTAAGTAAAGTTAGGAGTTCTTCTGCTGGAATAAGGAAACAGCTTAGGAATACTNGGAATCACTGCTTTGACAAGACCATCTCATCTGGACTGCCACTACCACCCTAACTAACAGGGTGTCAGGTTGTATTCTGACTCTGTCAGTGGTTTTTTTTATTACTTTTATTTTATTTTACTTTATTTTCTTTTCATCTTATTAAATTGTATTTCTGACTTGGAGTCCTTCACTGGTTTTGCTTTCAAACCAGCACATGCAGTTATACAGGGAGAGCACTGAGAAACCCACAGCCTTGTGAGAGACCCCCAAAGCAGTTTTTCAAATCAGTACAGCATCTCACCTGGATAAAATCTGGGAAGCGTTTCTTGCAGGTGGGGCAGGTGAAATAGCCATCATTGACATGGATGGCCACGTGATCCTTAAGCAGATCCAAGCGGTCAAAGGACTCGGGGCAGAAAATGCAGGAGTATGTTTTCTGGTCCATGTGGAACTTCATGTGGCTCTCAAGGGCACCACTGTTGATGAAGCCCTTGTTGCAGATGTCACAGGTCAAAGGGCAGTTCCCTTCCCGCCCATGGAACCGCAGGTGCTGGTCCAGCTTGTCCTTCTCTCGGAAGGCCTTCCCACACTGCAAGCATTTGAACGGGCGGAAGGATTTCCGGATGAACAAGTGNGCTGGTTTTAAACTCTCAGACAATTTGACATGAAGCACTTACTCTTTGGAGTGTCAGACATTTAGGCCCATCAGTTTAAAGGTATGAAGGTCCTGTACCACTGAGAAAATACTTGTGTCTGGATGTTTCTAACACCAGGCCCTTGGGTCTGGAACAGTCAACCTCTCTGAAAAGATTTCCTGACCATCAGTGTGGTGCTGAAAGAGGGAAGGTGAACCTGCACCTGCATTTCTATATTGGATGAGAACTTTCATGTTGGATAGTTGCAAAGCTGGAACTGAGTCCTATGAAATCCCATAGCACATTGTCACCCATACTGCACTCAAAGTACACTTCAATGCTCCATTCCTCCACAAGAATTCTAAGCAATATCCACTCTTCTCTCAAATTTCTATAAACCATTATTTATTGCTGTCTTCTCTTTTCACATTACACACAGAATCTACATCATGATAGTTAGAGAAATAATGTGGAAGACCATAAGTTTTGGTTGCATATTAGGAAGAAATTCTCAGCTGTGAGGGTGGCGAGGTCCCGTCACAGATTGCCCAGAAAAACTGTGGCTACCCCATCCCTGGAAGCATTCAAGGCCAGATTGGACAGGGCTTGGAGCAACCTGGGATAGTGGAAGGTGTCCCTGCCCATAGCAGGGGGGTGGAACTGGATGAGTTTTAAGGTCCCTCCCAACACAAACCACACGGATTCCACTAGAATATTGCTGACACTTCTGCTCACATGCGTTCCATATGACCCACTTCTCTGTGAGACACATTCAAGATTTCTGCAAACAGATTTCCCTGGTTTCCTGTCTCCTTTGCCTGTGGCAAAGTGGCAAGTGACACAACTGACATTTGCTGTGTCCCTTAAGTGCACGCCAAGAGCTGACACTGATTAAGTAAAGTTAGGAGTTCTTCTGCTGGAATAAGGAAACAGCTTAGGAATACTGTGAAATGCTGTGCTAAGAATTAAATTTGTGAACCTGAAAGATTCTTTTCACCATCTGAACTGCAGAGGGAAACCTAGACTTTCATTCCAGGAAAGAACAGGAGAGCAGATGTTTTGCTACCAAAAAAAAATTTACACTTGAATACAGGAGCTCCAAATAGGGCTTCCCAGGAGCTGTCATCATCACCATTCTCCATTTTACAAGTGGAGATAATGGGAAATGCAGGATCTGCTGTAAGTCACACTGGGAATTGGAAAGACAGCCACGCGCTGTGTAAAAACTGATGTGATGCTTCGTGTCCAAAGGATATAGTTTCCCCCTTAACCACAGGGAGATGCTAATAAAACATTGGTTAAAAGATGTATTTCAAGTCCTAACTGCACTATTAATTTGAGTTTTGATCACTGGTACCTTAGCAGGGAGCTAACTGCTAATACAGCAGGCCAGATTCAACACAGCCCTGTTGTTATCTCAAGGGCTACAGAAGGTGAAATGTTTTACTGCTTTTTGCCTAGGTAATCTGTCAACTATAAAAACAGACCAAAAGAACTAAGTGTTGTCTCATTAACTTGTAGTACTGATTCAGCACAAACAATTGCGCAAGCAAATCCTCCAAAACTTTAAGACTGATATTACGGCTCTTCATCCAAGCAATTTACTCCTATGAAATCCACCTTAAATCTACAAAGAACTGGTATGAAAAGAACTAGAAGAACACAAATTAGGTAACACTTAGTTCGGGACATTGGTACCTAAAGAAGAATGAATGTGACAATTTATGGTGCAGGGTAAATCAGGAAACACTAAACAGGAGTTGGACAAAACAACATGGAAGGCAGTGTTCATACGTACCATTGGATTAGATACAGCAAAAACCCACTGAAACAAAAACCCAAACCTACCTGCAGCTCCAGCTGAGCAGGCAGCATTGAGAGAGAGAAAAATACTTACGTTATGCAATGGACTTGAGAAAACAGAAGCCTTGACTTCTGCAGGTCACTACAAGGGCTCTTCCTACTAGAGTTTACTGCTTTGAGGTTTCTGCCTTAGGAAACACTAAACAGATCTTCAAGGTTTACTCTGTGGTTAGTAACTGCTCAAAGGGAGTTAAAGGGCAAAGATCAAAACCAGATAATCCTGAAGGTGTTTTGTGACCTTTCCTGTTTTCCTAGGACTGATTAACAAGGATGCAATGTGCACTGCAGAATCAGTGAGAAGGGAATGCTTTCAGCAGAAGGGAATAATTAGGGCAGGATGACAACAGGTTAGGCATAAGGAGAGTAAAAAATTTAAGGAGAAGGGACTTTTTCTAACCTCATTTTACTGGCTGTGCTCCTTGTTACACAACCAGTTGCATTTCTTTCACCATGAAGGAAGTGACTGTGCTTTCCAAATCATATTCCTATCCCTCCTGTTTCTGGCATTAGCACTCAGACACCCTATGTACTGCCCTGAACTGAACTAAAAACAAATACTCATTTTGGCTGTGGACCACAATTTCCTCTAATTTTCTACAAGAGTTCTTGAAGGGTGGGTATATTCTCTTTTTCAATAATAGGGACATAACTGTCATAGTTAAGGTCTATCTCCAAGGAAACCCCACAGGCTCTAAAGCAGAGGCTGAAAAATGAACTGATCCTATCAGGACTTGAACCCTGGGGAAGGACAGATCAGTGCTTCCAGCTAGCATGAAAACAGTCTCAGAGCACCATCTTAAGCCTTAGAAAAGCTGAAGCAATTCACAAAGAATGTCTGGTTTTGAAAACTAAATCCTATTTAAGTAATAAGAAAGAATTAGAGCTACACAGGTTTCAGAATCATAAGCAGGAGTCAGGACTTTCTACCTCTTCCTTGGAAGTGAATAATGTACCATGTATCTAAAAACCAAACGCTTGCTTGCTTTTATTATGAAGTCCATGTTATTGTAGGCAGGTGCTGTGAATAGCTGAGTTGAGTGAGTGTTCAGAGGGTGATTTTTCAGTGCTTAAAAAATGATGCTTACTGGTTTAGTCTTATCTCAAGTGCTCATTGCTCACAGTCTGATGCAATATGGAAAGGTCTGTGCAACCATCCATCTGCCATTCTGCCAGTGCTTCTGGCTTGAAACATCTCCAGGACTCTGCTGAACATGAGCTTCCAGATACAGGGAAAGTTTGGAAGACTTGAGATACAAACATGTCACTGAACCACCACTGCACTCTTCTGAGCTGTCATCCATTTGTGATGAATTTACAGAGTACAAAAGCTAAGTCAAGACAAAGAAGTAACGTCAGAATTTCTGTCCTCTTCTTCCTACATTCATTATTTCAGAGGATCCTAAGTTCACATCTTGGGTTCCAAAGTTCAGGAAAATGGCCAACACTTTCTTTTCTTACTGAGGACACTGTAGCACACTGTAAGCAGTACATCCTCATGCTCTGTCAAAACTTCAGCATCTTTCTCTGTACTCTGTTATACATCCTTCAATACATTCAGTAAAAGTCCCCCAAGCTTTTAACATATGAAAATGAAATCACTGGTAGAAACTTGTCATTCAGAGACTGTAAGCATTTTGTATGGTTAAAAAGCATGCAGTCTTAATGTGCCCAAGCCAAACTCTTTCTTCAAGACATTCCACAGCATTTTTGGGGTAACATCACCATTGGTCTTGCATATGTATTGCTGTAAACTGCAAGCAAAATTTGGCTCAACATCTTCCTATACAGAATAGTAATTCAACTCTTTTCTAATCCTTCCTCATCCCCTAAAAATGAACGCTTACTCCCACTGCAGCTGTTTCTTTCCTTATATCAAAGTTAACACATGGAAGAAAAAGATTTTAAGCTAAATAAACTGATCTCCCAGTTACAAAGCTTCAAGGATTATTTGCTTGAATCATTTCCCTCCCACACATAGTAGAGAAAAAGCAGCTCAGCCAGTTGACACAGAACTCAGGCTCAGTGTTTGTTCTTAACACGGGTTTTGCTCTCAAAGGCAGGGTTTTCCACCCCAAAAAAGGACTTTATCACTAAGTATCATCATCATCTAAGTGGATCCAAACTGAGGTTGTGGTTCCTCTTTGGCAGTTACTTGCAAGAGAGTTCTGAGAGACACAGATAGTACTGTGAGCAAGTCGTTAGTCTATGCCACAGCACCATGATTCTGCCAGCTGTTTGAAGCACTCCTGCTTGCCAGCTTGGATGGACTGTGTTTCCAAGCAATAATTACTGTGATGGAATTCAATCAGCTCCAGCTCCTGACCAGTTCTCACTAGCGCCTATGAGATACTGGTCCTTTATGGGAGATTTCCCTTCCTCTCAGTGCAAAGAAAACTGCTAGGAATGAGATGCTTTATTTGGGATTTGGAAATGGATACAATAGTGAAAGGAGGGCCAGCTGGCTCTGCCAGGCAGGCCTAGCATTCCCTGGGTTACAGTGGATGTGAACCGCCATTCTCTGTGCTTACCCTGATGCGCTTTGCTCGCCTCATGTCATCTGCTGTCATGGTGCTCTGTGTGGGCACCATGCTACCCTCGTGCTGCGGTTGTACGTGGAGCACGTGGTTTTCCTGCTGCTGCAGTGCTGCCTGTGGCTCTGGTGGCACCGGAGTCTGTTCCTGCTGCTCCAGCCCATTCAATGGGGCTTGTCTGGCCTCATCAAACTGCCCCTTGCTGGAAAAATGCAGCAAGTCCTGAAATCGCAAATCATACAACCAGTGATTATTCCCCCCACCCACTGAAAAACACTTTGATAATACTCAGCAGACAACAAGATTTAATCACAAGCTATAAACAAAACAGTGTAGTGTAGTGTCTGCACTAACTCCTACAGTTCTACTGTGTCCACTGCTGCTTTCAGCACATCACCTTCACCTACAGCAGCATCACCCAGAGCATCAGGGAGGCAGTGCTGGAGGTGCATAACTCTCTATGGGCCACCCCTTTGTCTGACCAGCCACAGACAATCAGCATTATCCACTGTTAATAGCCAAGAAGGCTCTTCTGCATTCAGGACTATTTCTACTTTAACCAAAGTGACTAGTGCAGACCCAGGAAAGGAGAGGACTTCTGTCTCATGGAAACTTTTGTTGCTTTGAAACACTGTGTGTCATTTTGCAGTGTCTTCTCCTTCCTAACACACTATCTATCTGGAGTGCTGAACTGGAGAGTGACAAACGAGGCAATTGCACTGGTCACTATGTGGTTTTTTTTATCCAGTTTCCAGCTCTGCACACATCACTTCCATATACCACACAAAGCTGTTCTTCCTCCCCTTTTGCATTAGCATAAAAGGGAGGTGATGTGAGAAGGAAGCACATGCCAAAAATCTACATTCTCTCCCTGTAAGTTCCAATAACTCTTCTGGAATGGAATCATCATCTGCTACATGAAAAAACACACTTAGATCCTTATTTGACACTATGTAATCCTTATTTGACACACTTCAGTAATGCAACTGAAGAAACTTAAAAGCACAAGTTAGGAAACAGAGCACCAGAATTAATCTTTAATTATGTCAGCTGAAGGCTGGTGCTGTCAAAACACAAAAGCGGGTGTGTGAGAAGAAAACCAAGGAATGAGGCCCTTACAGACCGTAAGTGCTTACCAGAAAGAGACCCTTAGTAAACAATACACCACCTCAGTGTCCAGTCCAGTTCTGGGTGGCAAGTTTCCATCTTGCTGATACTCAGCTATGCTCTCAGCATCCTGACTCTCCAATTCCCAGGCAGAACTTGTGCCCAGCTTTAGTGAGGTGCGCAGACCTCCAACTGCTTGCAACATCACCCTGAACCACTACACAGACACATGTGAGCCAGCCCTGGACCATGCTCCAAGCTGGCAGGACACAAGCCATCTCCAGTCCAGAGGCCACTCACACACCGGACTGTGCCCAGCAAGTGCCATCTCCCCAGAGTGAAGGGTTTGGGACCAGCATTAGGTTTTTGTCTAAATAAGGCTGGCATGTGTCATGTCAGCCTGTAGAGAGGGTGAGCGCACAACTACCTGCACCTAATGCAGCATCATTTAGGGTATTGTAGCAGGAATTCACAGGCAGAGTATACATTCCTCCCTCTGAGTCAGCGCAGAGCCATCACCCAGTGAGATGCCAGAGGAAAATTACCACTCCAGATATCAGCTTTCAGCTAAGTCATAAACCAGAGCACTGATCCCTCCTGTCACTGCTCATAAAAGGACTTAGTGGTAACCTAAGCATGGTCAGCATCAGAGAATTTAGCTTTTTACTTAATTGCATCATATTACATCCTTGCAGAATATAACCAACAGCTACAACCAAAAGAACGTTTTGCAATAGGCCTACCTACAGGAGGCCCTTCTGTTAATATTAAAACATCATTGAGAATTGTATCTCAAACTGATTTAATTTCACCAGCAATAGTTGTAAGAGCAAGCTGATCTCACATTCCAGAAAGGACAAATAGGAGCCTGAATTCCTATTCGTTTTACTGTCTAAATTACTTCTGTGAGGCTGCTAAACTGTCACAATAACCCACCTCACTTCTTAGTGCTTTGGAGTGAAAATTGCTGCAGAAATCCAAGTGATTTTACAGCTTTTATAGAAGGGAAGTAGTGGGCTCTCCTGGCAGAGAATTCCAGCTAGAAACCAAGAATTACTCATGTGTAAGTCCAAAGCACACCCTCAGTTTGCACTGATGCCCCAAATTCTTTTAGTCAAGAGTTTAGATTCCATGTGCTATTTTTTTCCCTCCATCTCCAAAAATATACCTGTGTCCCTTCTTCACACTTTTCACCATTTTCACTGGTTACTTCCATGCGCATGAATTTGGGAGGGCGCCCAGGGCGTCTGCCTGGTCCAAATCTCCTCTTTCCTCGCCCACGACCTCGGCCTCTGGCTCTGCAGAATACAAGAGTGCTCCAGGTTAGATACAAAACAAGATGAATTTGGATTCTCCACTGATTTTATGCTTTTTTTCTCAGCATTCCGACTCACCCATTCAACTCAGCAACAATGATGCAGTAAATAATAAAATGCAGTAAATAATAAAAATGGAAGAAATTCTAGCAGCAAAAACAATGGGTTTCTGGCTGGTATCTATTTATTTTGTGCTTTTTGAGAAACCAAGGTTCAGAACACATTAAAATTTAAAATCAGCAATCAAGAGACCAAGAGGACTACTTGCTTCCATCCAGCCATGGCAAGCCTCCCACTTCTAACACCCCAATTTATGGACTGCTAGAAGCATTTTCAGCATGATGGAACAAGTGCACAAAGAAATCCATTTAAAATCTGAAGCCATAACATCCCGCCCCAAAAAGCACTCAGCCGTTGATGTCAGGCACTAAACAGAAGGGAACAATTTTGTGTCAAAAAACCAAAACAAAACAGAGTCACTTGCTATATTTCAGGAGAAAGAAGGCACCAATGTCTTCTGCTCTGTGACAGATGTTTGTAGATTCAGTTTTTAATAGGTCAGGATAAACTATCTTGCCAGGCCAATGAGGCACTAGAAGCCTTGTTTTCCAAGCTCTGTACTTCCATATCTCTGAGAAATGTAGTATTTCAATACTGTGATATTGAAACTTTACAAGTATTTAAAGTCTTTGTCAAAAAAAAAAAAAAAAAGAAAACAAAAAAACCTCACCAGTTTCAAGAGTATTCATTTCTCTCAAGCTACTTCTTTCACAGAGTCTGCTATACCAGTCAGCCTCCTACTGCCACAATTTTTCCTTCTAGTGCTGAGTTGATCTCTCCTGAGTTGGTCACTAAGATTTGCAGGACAAAGCCCCTCCTTTCTGCATGTTTGGGGAGGCACCACAGTGATCCACAAGCGAAGCTAAGGCTGTCAGTACCTGCTGAAGAAGTCCAGCTTCTCATCATGGGAGTTGAGGTGCTGCTGGAGCTGCTCCGAGCTCATGAAACGCCGATTGCACTCGTAACATGGCCAGTTCTTTTCCTGCTCCCTGAGCACTATCGGAAATGTCAATAACACCATTTAACTCATCACCAATTAAACACCTTATTTTTTTGCCCGCAGCCTCTCTATCCTCTGTGGGCCATACTTCTCCCCTGAAGGTTAGTTAGACAGGCTGCAGAACACCCAGCCCTGCTCCAGTGGTCTTTGCTTTTTTATGCCCTCTGCACTGTGCCATGACCATAGCTCATCACAGAGACACAGAAAGATCACTGGTGACAATTCCCATGGACCATCAACAGTGTTAGAAATACAGGGGGATTCTGAAATTCACCCTTGTATGAAAGAGCACCTACAGGATTGTGCCTCTGGCGTAAGTTAAGGGAGATCAAGGGGAATTTCTAAATCTAAAGCAGTCACACCTCAGTTTATGACACACAGTAGACATTGAGTACAGAAACAGACCTCTTCCTAATGCTTCCCAGAAACTGAAGCAAAGGCTTAAGTTAAGGTAATATTCTCATGAGAAGAGTTATTGGCAATAAGCTCTAATAACACAATCTAGATCTAGTTTAGCTTTTCCCAACCTAGCAGAAATTTGGGAGCACTATACAGGCCATATACTTGAAACTAAGGAGTGCAACTCGCAACCACCACCACACTGAAAGTGGAAGATCCCAAGTTACCCTTCCTTTCCTCCTCAGTTATATCATGGATCTTCTGGTTCACAAACTCAGCGTAGGAGGCAGCATACCACACCTGCAGCAGGAGCACAAGGCAACAGGACACTTAGGTGGAGCCAAAACTAATGTCAATCTATTTGAAAATGGATTTTAAGCAATACATTTACTTCACTTGCCTCAACCACTAATTCTTATTGCTCCTTTCATCCTCAATAATAAAGTCCGGTAATATCAATATACCCCCAATGAGGAACGAAAGAGCTTTGCTCAGGAAGTACATCCATTTAATATAAAGGTCTAGCTTCCTAACACGAATGTTAATCTCGCACATGGCAACCAGTAGCTCTAAAGGAAATAAGATTAATTTCTTCAAACCCAGCTACATGACCGTAAAGATGTCAGCAGAGTACTGATACTTGTACCAAGAGAAATGGCAATGTTATTAACTTGCAGGATTTCCCATTTCTTTCCTGCTCTCCTTACATAGCCAATAGGCAGCACCATCCACACAGACTCATTTAAAATGCTTCTGAGCTTCTGAAGGATTTGAGCAATACAGTTCTGCCTCCCAAAACAAAGATCTGCTAGGTGCCAGCATGATAGACCCTCTTTTGTCATACAAGGAATTCAAGCCTTCAGCAAAGACAACCACAAGAGGCAGGAAGACAAAGTTTATTAAAGCCTAAAAGCAGATGCTCACATTTAGCTGAGAATTCTTCCATCATTTCATCTGTTTGATGAAAAAGAGTGGATTTTAGAGGAGATTTCTCAAAGAAGGCATCAACAGATTTTCAGCATGAAAAACTCAAACAAGTTTGAACTTGCAGTAGGCCACAGGTGGAGGTGAGTAGGATTTCAAGGATTCTCCAGCTGGTGTGTTACTCTGCAGAAATCTCACCAGCTGGACAAAGATGAAAGCCTGGAGCTCCTGGACTACACACCTGACAGGCAAATCAGAACTTCCCAGCTTCAACTACTTCAATCTCTGGACAAAATGTGCAGGAATGCCCTACATCCACTTGGGGAGGGAATCACGTTACCAGGTCTTTCAATTAGCAAACCATTTTACCCCCAAAGACCTACTAACACATAAAGTAAGAAAAATGCTGCTCCCACATGGAGGTCTATACAGATTTAAAGTCTGATTTCAATTTGTTTTAAAAACTGTTGAGAAAATGTCGTTTGAATACACCTAAAATGGATTTGTAAGATTTCGAGTAATTCAGCTTTAAAAACATTAAGGACTGATTTCAGATAGTCCTGTTCTTAAACAGTATAAGTAGGCTTTTGTCCTGATTTAGTAAGTGCACTTACTTAACAACTGTTTTTCCAGACAAATTGTTAAAATCTACATACAAGAAGAGATTTGAAGAACAACAAAATTTCCTGATATCAAAATTTTTTGCCCCCCCCCCCCCCACCAGTGCCCCGCAAAATGTTGAAAATTAAGGCCATCTCAGCCAGCCATGCTGCTTTGAGCTCAATTTAATCAATAAATTTTTAAAAGGAACAAAAAGCAAACCACAGGGAAGTCACAATAGCCTTTATCGTTTTTCACATGCAAAGTTTCAAAAGCTCCAGGAAAGCCAGGTAAAAGGAGAGACCATATTCACTTAAGGCACTAGAAAACAAGTTAGAAACACACAGGGCTAACTGGAAAGGGCATCCAGAATTAAAAAAAAAATATGATTGCTGCAATAAAAATTAGATGGTGTCAGCAAAATATATGCTGTGTAAAGCATGACAGGGAGAGACAAATAATTTACATATTTTTATTTTAAACTTCCTCATGAGCTTTAAAGCTCATTAAAATACCTATGTTGGCGACTAAGTACTTACTGACTTCAGTGACATTCAATTCAGGCCATCAGAGGAAAAAAGCTCTAAAACTATTCACAGCAGTAGTTTCTGGCACTTATTAAGCAGGAACTTTTAAGGTACTATTTAATCAGTAGAAAAAGAGAATCCTGACACACAAGCAATGCCATACCTTGAGTTCCTGCTTGGGCTCCACGTTTTTAATGGTGGTGTAATAAATGTGGTGGCCGTACTGATAGGCCACCAGGTTCTGCTCCAGGTGGTTTTGAGCCGGACGCACAAACATCATCCAGTTACACAGAGCCTCACTGGAAAGTTCAAACCACAGGTCCTCTTGCAAATCTCTGTCTTTTCTGTCACCCTTATCAAGAGAAACCTGTAGCAAAATCCAATTACATGTGACTGTAACTGCCTGGCAGCACAAAAAACATTTGAGTTACTAAGAAAACTACTGTGCCCATGCAACAGTTACATTAGGAGAGCAATGAAGGCATAGCTAATTTTCTCTCTGTACTAACATGGATCCAGACACAGGCAGAAAAATATTTAGCCACAGGTAAAGATTAAGGAGGGAGGCACAATGGATCCTTCCAAGGCTTTCAGGGACAAGAATCATTCATTAAAGGGGTCAGTCACAGTATGAGCATGTGACTATAACAAATGACACACTAAAGCTATTAGTTTTAGTAGGCTAAAGGTGTAAGCTGTAGCTTTAGTAGGCTACAGAAACACCAGTAAGAAGTTTCTAACACTTTTCCTTTCATTTCTTGACGCATGACATTGCCTCAAGCAGGAAGCAGCACTTCTTTAGCTGAACTTCTCTTGGTTGCTGAATCTGCTTGTGGTCACAACTTGCTTCTCAGACACTGACCATCACAGCCCTCCTAAGACTGTGGATCTAAACTCCAACAAATAAAGGATCAATTTTTTATACTGAAACCAGTAAATAAATGGATAACAGTCACTCAAATCCATTTTACCCCATGCCAATTACTTGGCAAAAGAAAGGGAATAAAAATATCTCCTCTCCCCTACATCTTACGAACAGAAAGGTAAGAAAAATATTTTGAACTGAGGTTACAACATGACACAAAAGAATGGTTGCAGAATGTCCTCAGAAGGGGCTGCTGTTTTTATGTCCAGATGTTGCTTCAGCTCATGTGAGAGTGAATCACAGCCTTCCATGTTATGAACCCTATATATACATATATATATCCTATCACCATAATGCCAGAACATTCACCAGGATTAGTGTATCACCCTGAATAACAGAGCAGATTTGAAGCCAAAGCAATCTGGGTATTTCTTAGTTACATTAAGAGATGGAAGTTACAAAACATCTCTAGTGATTTGATCAAGGTAGGGTGACAAATTAATGACAATCAAAGCTTAGGCACAAAATGATCCCCCTTTTCTCACCCTTACCTTCAAATGGATATAGCAGTCTTTGAGCTCAGTCTGTCTGACCAGGGGTCCTTCCACAGGCCCAAACTGTGTACGCTTTGGGATACGCCTTTTGGAGAACACACCTCCCAAAAACCTGTCTATATAGAGCACCAGGGGAAGGCTGGCCCTTGCCCTGGTCAGCACAGGCCGGTTTGGGATGGGATGCAATGGTCCATGTTTCGGACACACTGAGGGATGTGCGTTATTACACTCTTCACACCCTGCAACAGAAAGGCAGAGAGGATGTGACTTTCAAACAGACACTCACACACCAGCTCACAGACAGCCTTATCTCTCTCTAAACATCTTTGGCTCTGCTGTGGCAACATTTATGCCAATAGTCTGTCTACATTTTAAAATATTAGACAGGCCAGTATCCAGCAAAATAAGAACAAAGCAGCTCAGAAACTTCACTAAAGAGAGAATTTTATCTTTTCAGTAAAGCAGCCCAATTAGAGTTCACATTTCTGGGAATAAAGACCCACATTTACTCATTACTGCTAAAATCTGAATGGTTTTTGACTCTCTTTACTAAAGGACATCATGATGGAGAGGGAAGAAAAAAGGGTGGGGCAGGTAGTACACTACATATTATTGCACATGCTTACACAAATCATTGGGATCAAAGGGTCGAGGTGGATCTGGATCCCATTCATCCATGTCAGTGTCTTCCCCATCTTCATCCTCATCTTCATCGTCATCATCTTCCTCTTTTGTTTCTATCCTTTCCATTTGATTCTGCAGAGGTGCTAAAGGATCAGAACCATCCACAGCCTCCATAGGAGGTAACACCTGGTTATGCACCGGTAATGATGCCTGAGGAGAGAATTCACAAACAATTCAAGCTGATTCATGAAGAAAAACCACAAGAACAAGCAATGAAGGTCCTTGCTAGTTTACCCTTCCTGCTGCTTTTGGTAATGGAGAGGACGACAAGGGAAGGTGCTAAATGACTGCCAGAGGATGTTTTGCATGGCTTGCTGCTGCTGATGGCCTCACTCAAAACACCTGTATTAGGCCCTGGCGTTACCCTGCCAAGGACTCAGTTCTCAGAAGGAACTTGAACTGAGAGAAACTTCTGGACCCTTGCAGGAAGTTTGAAACAAAGTCCAGGCTCTGCGGATATTGCCTAGAGCCTAAAGCTGTATTTTAACTTCTTTTGTAGAAGTGAGAGAAACCTGCACTTTGGCACATGATCTTCTCTTTACAATCCAACAAAACCAATTCCCAGAGTAAAAAGGTAGAGGTCAATAAGGGGTGAGGCAACCTGGAGACTAGATATGAACTATGGGACATGAAAGACAGTTGAGGGCATTGCATTCTTCCACTAATTTTCAAGTTTAGGCCTTTCCTTCCTTAAAAGAACTGCAACATTTGAAGTTTGGTGCATATTCCATCACCCACACAGGTTTCTCAGGTAGAGAACAAGAAATATTACACCCAGCAGAGCTGCCTGGAAACACTGATGAGGAAACCCAGGGAATGTGGCAGTCAGCACTATACCTTCTGTTAACTTCACTTTTCAGCACTGATAGAATTTTAAGGTGGCTGCTCACACAACCATCTGTGAAACGGGTTTCTCTGTATATTAAATACATGATCTCCTAAACCGCCATACATTCCATGGTGAGACTACGGAAGACAGTACAAATCTGCACTACAGTTTTCTCACATCTCCTCCCACATAACTCAGCCACATTTCATCCCCAGAGGTGATGGAGCAATGGAATCAGTGCACTCGTACATGGAAAAAGAAAGGGTGCCTGGCAACTTACTCTATCTGCTTGTGGCCCCTGTTCCTGAGCCACTGGCTGGGGGGGGTCAGCAACGCTGCCAAGCACGGACAGGTTGGTGGGATTCATGCTCTGAGCAGCAGCAGGCAAGAGCACCGTTACCTAAAATCACAGGCACTCATTTTAGCACTGCAGCATTTCCATCAGTCACTTAACATGTGGGCACTGCCCGGCACGCACAGCTCCTGTGAGCGCTGCACTCACTCAAAAACCATGGCATTCCCATGATTTTTGGGGTTCAAATAGGGGTGATGGGCTTGGACAGAACCTGCAGCTGCTGGGACGAAGAGAAAGGTTTCAAATCTATAAACTTCACAAATTCTGAATTACCTATTACACATTTTTAATTTAAAGTCCTACCCAGCCTGGGTTCAAATTGCACTAAAAACAGATGTTATGAACTCTTTAGCTCGTGGTAAAACTAGTGATTTGGGGTCTCTTTCCCTCTATGCCCAAATTTACTTTCGTTTTCAAAGGAAAAGGTAAAGAAGGACTAAGGGACATTTCTTCTTTTTTTGAATTTTTGTTTCCTCAAGCAAACCCTGAGGGGTTGGAACTAGGTAAGCTTTAAGGTCTCTTCCAGTACAAATCATTCTATGATTCTATGAACCAGAATCCATTAAAAAACCAAGATAGTGTATTGACCTCATAAGAAGATCAAGCTCTCAAACAAGAGGATCCCAACAATTATTTTTCTTTACATTTGGTCACACTATACATTTTTGTTTACATACTCATTTTTTTGTGCTGTAACAACCAAATTAATGCATATTACCACACTGTTCTCTTCCATTCAGCAATAAAACAAAGCACAACTAAGACCCCAGGAATCACCTTTACTGCCTTTTGTTTCCTGCTTATCTATACAGGAATTTGCACCATTATTCCACATGACTTCGTCCTTCTCTACAGCTGACATCATGTGGCTTCTAATTTGTGCCTCTGACTGTTAAGCAGCTTTTATGACAAAATCCAAGCTCTTGCCTCTCTGCAGAGTGCTTAATAAATATCAGATAAAACTGAGAACAGTGAATTGGCCCAGTAGTGAGGGAGCAGACAACAAAATCTGTATCATAAGCACTCAGAACTCTAAACTAGTTGCTTTGTTTAAAGACATATTAAGAGTAATTTATGAAAATCCTGAAAAACAATAGCAAAAAGACTACAGGGAATGGTGTTATGGTGAGGAGGAAACCACCATGACGGTCTGGTATTGACACTTCTGGTGCCAAATGGCAACAGAAGAGGCATCATTATTCCTCCAGTGTGCCAGCAAGGAGAGGTCACACAGACTGTGATCTATTTGTACCCCCTATTAGCATTGCCTCCTACTAACCACACCAAACATACCCTTACTTGCACTTCCATGTCAGGCACTGCATGGATTATGGGCAATATTTTTATAAACCTTTCATTTTCTTTCTACAATAGTTTCTTCTAAATGATAAGAGGAGCTTTAATTATTATTTTGTCATTAGTTGTCAGTTCAGGGATGTCCCACCTGAAATGCTGATGTAAAAACAACTGCAAAGGCAGGACTTGATATAATGAGGGATTAACTGTTCACCAGAAATTAATATATGTGTTAGGACTGCTGTCAGACAGTGTTGGCATGGAGGACAGGCTGAGGATACACGGACAAGTGCTTCAGGGATAATGACAGCAGATCACCTTTTGTCACTGCCACCTGCACTGTGCACAACTAATCTCTATTTTTAATTAATCATATATTTGTTGAATGAGCTTTAAGACAATTAAATAGGAATTTTTGGCTCCTTAATGCAGGGAAATTGATGGAGTAAAAAATTCCAGAACAAAACTCCAGAGAATGAGATGACAGGTAACACCTTTATTGTGTCAGTCATTGTTTCCCATCTGTGCCTCAACCATTTAGGTCTTTTAGCAAGAAAATTTGTTTTCAGCACACATTCAATCCCTCATTCTGCCCCAAGATTGTCAATAAACACACATTTTAATGATGGCTTTGGTGATGATTCAGATCTAACACATCCATTCACACGTCATTACAGACCCACCACACAATAATGGTTTTAAGTCTATGACAAGCTGAGAATTTCAACCAGAGTGATCTGAAAGCACCTGTCTACAGCTGATTACCACAGTGCAGTTCCCAAAGATACAATAAAACTTCTGCATCCATGATGGATGTAAAAAGAATAAGGAAAAATCATCATAACCTTATAATCACAGGCTGCAGTTTTATTCTCTTCCCAGCCACCTCACACTGTCAAGCCCAGCACACCTGCTAAGGAAGCCAGTCACTGAACTTCTGCAGGTTTTGCACTTAATTTCCTGTGATGTTTCTAGTAAACCTAGAATTTAATCCAATTTTTCTATCCCTCGGGAGCCTTTTGTGAACTTAATGGCATTTGGATCAGAACCTGTATGAGGACAACTGAAAACACAGCCTTTCCAAAATGGCACATTCAGATGACATCAGCCACATCTGCTGCAGGGACACTGTTGAAAGATTTTTCATGCTATCTGGGGCAGTAAATTAGAATTCTTATTGAATATGAATTAAAGAGAATAAACCCAAAATCATTCTTAACTTTTACTGTCATTCATGCTCAAGCTGGTCATTGGTCTTGGTCACGGTGACAGCACAAGACTAAGACTGTCACTGGACAACTTCAGAGACAGCTCATTACCCTCCTTCGCACCACATGAATGTCCCTTTACCTTCCCTAACTGTTCCCTCACAGTTTTAGGCCCAAAATGAATAATGTCTCTTCCTTACCTGCTGGGTGGTAGCATCCTGTTGGACGTAAGCCACTTGGGACGGATCTGTAAACAGAGTCTAGACAAAGTGAAAAAGGCTTATCAAACAAGCCCTGTGGGTTTTTACTCCCAACTTACACAAAAGTTACCCTGTCACCACGGAACAACCCACATTTGAGCCTCTGTCAGCTTCTACCTGCCTGTTATCACAGCAAATTACTTCAACTTACCCAAGTAGATCTACACATATAGAAACTAAAAATTAGGTAATGCTCCCTAAAGAGTTAATATATTTATGCGGCACTTGGCATCTGTACAGCTAAAGTGTTTCACAGGGTTAATTTTTTTTATTTACCAAAATCACTTGGTCAATTGTTGATTTGATGAAATCTACAGGAGGAAATTCTCTAAGGGCTCTATCTATGCCCTTAATGTGTAACACTTTAAGGGAGGATAGAAGGTAACTGTGAGCTTTTCTTCCTGAAAATTCACAAGACTGCTGCATGCTTTCTTTTGAGGAACTATCATGCACATCCTATATGAGACTTTGATATGGCCAGGATGCTGTTTAATTTCATAGAAGCCATGCCAACTTCAATATTCTGCAAGAATAGCCCTGACAGAATCCCAGGAAAAGCAAGACTAAGGATTGACTGAGGTCAGCCTTACTTAGCCGAAACTTGAAATATCTGAGCTTGCAGCAGCCTAGCTACAACAAAATAAAGCATGGTATAATACAAATTCCTTTAGCACTGTGATAATTTCACCTTCGATGCAGAAGAGAGTCTGAATACTACAAATCTTTTGACACAATGACAGCATTCAGAGTTTTGGAGTTGGTTGGCCAATAACTTTCTGGGAGATATCCTCTCAGGATACCCCTACACATAGAAGCTGGTTTTCTGGGACAGCTGAGAGCTGCACAAGACACACTGTGCCACATGAGGCCCTGCCAGCGTGACGGGGGTGTCAGGTACATGCACTTTACAGCACAGCTAATCTGCCCTGTCAGCAAAGATACTATAAAACACTCTCGACAAAGCAAGCCTGTTCCTTTTTAATCTGTCCACACAGAGAGAGGCAGAGATGCATAGCATATTGACACCATAAAAACGTGTGCTGCAAGGGAATAAAGGCTATATGATATGATTATGCACAAGAAAAAGAATATAAATGGCCTATAAAATCAGCAACTCTGCAGAGACTACAAAATTATGTTGAATAAACAGAGATGCTCTGCAAAAAGACACAACTGTTATTGTAACTATCAATTATGACAACCGTACTACAGAAAACAAAGACTCTTCCAGAAGGAACATAGATGGCTCTTAGCTTTTTACTGGATACAAGAGGCAGAACTTCTGGTGAGATTATCCTTGTTCTGGAAAACACTTTTGAGTAAATTATAATCTCATCCACCTTCAGTGAAATGAAGCAGCATTTCATAATTCATAGCCTCACCATCCCTTGATAAGCAGATTTGCACATCGGACAAATGAACAGCATGAAGTCCCTGCTCAAAAGTGGGCAGAGAAAACTGCTGGGAGCAACTGCCTGCTCTTTTCCAGTCATACCACTTGGCTGGTAACTGGCTTTCATCCCAAACAAGATTGTTGTGTTTTCTAGGTGCCAAAACCAGGGTGGGCTGAGAACCACACATGCCTGCGTAGCTTCCACGGGGTGGATGTAAACGAGGGTGTGCTCCGAGGTGTCCACAGAGGTGTAGGAGGTGCCGTCAGCCGTGTAAACCACCTGCTGTGCGGGGCCGCGCTCCTGCTCATCACTGTACATGATCTGGGCCACTGTTCCTCCCTCGGGGACAAAGTGCACCTGGGGAACAAACAGATCCTGGACTCGCACCAACACAGGCCAGTGGGACACAGCATCAGAGTCACAGGGTGCCTTGGAAAGCAGAGAGAACTTGTGTCCCAACTAACCTGAATGCAGGGAAAAACACACATTTCAAATCTCACTCAATTATTCTACCAATAGAAATCTGGACACAACTCCCATCAGTCTCTGGTTTTACTCTGTAAAATTGTAACTCAAGATGTAACTGCTACAAAGGGCACCCACCCATACTTAGATGTTGCATGATAATTTGAAAATTTGTAAGGGAACAAGTTCGTATTTGAACTGATGTATCTATTAAATTTATTGGGATATTGTTTCCCTTTATGCTCATAATGATAATGCTTATGATGATGACTTAATTCAGCCAGTTCTGTAGTTAGAGGTAATTTTTGCTGTCTGATGAGAGGCTAACAAACAGAACTTACTAACTCTGGCACTCCTAAAGTTATAGCATTGCAGTTCTCAGAGGCAGCAGTAGGGCATATTAGACTGCTTTTCTGTAGTATGTATGTGCAGCTCAGTAGAAAATTCAACTATTTAAATAGACAAACCTATATCTGAAAACATTAAGTGCAGATTCCAAGGACTACTGGAACAAGTTATGTCTAGGGCAGTACTTTAAATCTAAACAAGTCAATTTTACCAGAACATTATGATCATAACTGATGATCAGTGGCCTATACTAAATGAGCCAGAACACTGGATTCCAGTGAAAACAGGAATATATTTAGCTTTTGCCATCCTTTACACACTGAAAAGCATTTTCAGTGTATGGGAAAACCAGGACAGTGATCAGGAAACCTAGTTTGAGTACAAGTATTCATAGTCACGTAAAATTCTTTCACATAAAATGATGCCACAGTTACGTATTTGTTTATTCTGTTTCACTTTTTAGCTTCAGAAGACACCTGGTACTCCCTCGTGGATGCTCAGTGCTGATTCTGTACAATAAATCCTTTCACAAGGACTACAATTTCACATTTGGAGAGCACTCTGCAAATACTCATTAAGCCTTAAAACGGCCGTGTGCAAACAGCAGCATGGTTATCCCATTGTAGAGAGAAGGGAACATAGGACATTGAAAACTGCCTTTCTTTGCAAACTTCAAAGCTGGAAATTACTAAGAGAGGCAGAATTTCTCAGCTTGTGAGTCAAATACCATACAGCATCCTTTTCCTACCATACTTTTTGAGTAAATCAATTTACAGAATTCTAGAAGTTCCCAGCTGCATTGTCTCAGAGACAGAGGGACAAGCTGCATACAGCAGAACCTGACTGGATTAGTCACTAACAATTAACATTTCTCCCTTCCTCACTACCCAGATGTCTGGCTGGAAAAATTACTCGTATTACCTTCCCCAAGGTCCACCCACAGTTCCAACTGATTCAAATTCTGCCATCAAAAGCGGCTGCCACAGAGCACAGATTTTGTTCATGTTCATTACTCTGAACACCCTTTACTCTCTCCCACATGGTTATAAGTATATTTGGACACTGAAACTTCTCCAGCCACTGCCTGGTTTTGTTCAGCTCATTTCAGAGCTGCAGTTTGCTCAGCTCAGTTTCTGAAGCTTTAACACCACATCACCACAGAAATGTTTGTATTTCTGTTTAAATGAAACCTGAGCTTCTAGACTCTAAATCAGGGCCAAATGGGAACTAACCCTCCCCACCAATTCCAATCCAGCCCAAGCAAAAGCAGAGCTCTGGCTAATCACCTGAGCAGCGTTCTGTTCCTGTGCTGCAGACTCAGTCCACACCTGAGGACTTTCCTCTTTCAAGTCCATCTCCTCCCTGCCTGGGTGCTCCATGAGGAGAAAAAGATCTACTAGAGGAATGTCTGGCTGAAGGGATTCATCTGTTCAATGTGTTTCTGCTTCCAGAAGACCAGGTAATCTTCAGCAACATGGCTGTAAAAAAAACAGAGAACAGAAACATTAAAACCACCATGACACATGGCATGGAGCTATGAGTGATTTATCAGCTACTATACTTCAGTAACACAGCGTAAAGCAGGTGTAGCTTTACAAACACTTCCTACAAGACCCAAACACCTAACGTTATGGGAATAAGGGAACAGAAATCTTATCTCACTGAGCATGGTCAAGTCCTGCTATTCACCACTTTCCATGTCCCATTAAGGAGGAAACAAATCAACCATTGCACCAATTGCACTGAAAGATTACACTGAATTCTTCCTGCATGTCTTTCCTTGGCCACAGGCCATCCACACCAGCTTCTCCTCATTGTCCTTCTGGTACCTACAGGCCTAGAAATCAATAAATAATGCAAAAAATGGACCTGAGGCTTCCAACAGGAAAACACTACCTTCAGAGATGCATCACCAGTTCCTCAGTTTTCCTGAATTGTTTGAGCACCAACTGCTTTTCCATGTACAGATGGATTGACCTTGGACAAAACCCCAGTCCCAGGTTAGTACAGTATTACAATAGCCAACAACTAAAAAGTAACAATGAATCTTAAACTCTCAGAGATCCTGACAAGCTGCTTCCAAGCTTGGTTTTATTCACCTCTTGCAATTTTATTGGGGCCTCTCAATCTGCCGTTGCAAACCCAGAAGGGTAATTTGCAGCTCTGGTGATTGGTTTAGTCGGTGGTTCAGCACCTTCCCAATCCTTCATCTCTAATGTCATATTAAATCACAGGCCAGGAATTATCATGAGGCTGAGCCCTTTTCATTTCTCAGCTACTCCAATTAACTTTATTTTATATCCAGTGCCTTGCTGAGCTGATCCAATGCCAGTACCCATCTGTGCACCAGGAAGGAAGCAGAAGGCTCCTTGCTGATGCTTTCATTCATTTGCATTTTAAATGCAAATTATTTTAGTCGTAATTTATCCCTATAAATGCTAGCATTTGGCTTGTCATTGACAAACTGAAAAATAGACAAGGAGAGGTAAAAAAAGCAGCAGGCACTTTCTGTCTCCTCCTAATCTTGCCAGCAAGGACTAAGCTGTGCAGACCTGAGCACTGACTGTTCCACTGGCCTGGCCAGCATGGATAAATCACCAGGGCAGGGAAGTTTCAGGCTAACGTCACTGAACTGCATGGTGGAGCAAAAAAATCGTATTACTTACATATAGACAAAGAAAAACAGTGGGAAAGATATTTCTGGGCATTGCTAGACACCAAGTCATGCTGTTACTGGTGACTGGAGTTAACACTTGCTGTCTCCTGCTGAGCAACCCAGCACACGTGAGCCCACAAAAACACTGAGGAACTGTTCTGACTTTCTCTTACATCCAAACATCTCCAGTTATGGGAATACAGGGACAGAAATCTCGTCTCCATTAATATTGCTTGATAGAAAATATCCCCGAAAAGCACTTAGGAGAAAAATTAAAATGAAATCCATGTACCAGCATTCAATGCCTGAGCTTAGTATGAACAAATTAACTGCAGCAAACATTTAGAAGTTATAAACACCAGCCTTGTTGTCCAAGTGTGGAAAGTCGGGGCAATTGACAGATAAATATTATTCATTTATATATCAAAGTGCACACATGCTCTGATCTATAAATAAATACCATCCATCCCTACACAGAACCTTTCTCCTAGCTACTTGTTATGTTATTAAGGATTAAATTAGGAATTTTCTCATATCTAATCCTACCTCATTCACTGACCTCCTTCACTCATTTTATCGGGTATATGTTCTTTATTCAGAATATATAATTATATACATATATCAGATGTATGATAATCTCTACCCATGTGAAACATGACAGCATTTATGTCAATAACACTGTGAACAATTTCTTTGCAAAATTTAACACCTATCCTGTTGATATTCTTCAGCTGGTTTATCCACAATAGCTCTTTTCCTAGATTGCCAATATTAATCAAGAGCCAATTCAAGTTATTGCACTAACAGTAGCCAGTAGTTTTATCAATTACCTAACTGCTTAGAAAACTAAAAATAAAAACAAACATTAGAGGTTTCAATTTGGGGTGGTTTGATTTAAAAAAAAATATATATAATTACCCTGTTAAAAAGAATGCAATTACATTAACTACTAATTGAATTAAGGGAAAGGCACAGTTATGGCTAACTCCACATGGTGCAACAAGTAGCAGAATTTTTGGCTGACCTTCCCCACCGGCAGGCAGACACTGAAGGTCTGAAGAAAGATGCTGACTCACTTCTGCAGAGTCATTTTGGCACAGAATACTTACAACTTGAGTACAAAGGAGACTGAAGAGTTCAGGCAGGGTCTTTAAAAGACAAAACTGGGTATTAAGATTCATCTCTGAAAAAAGAAGTACCAAAAAGTTGGAAAGGAAAGCAGAAGACAGTCATTTCATGGTTCTGAAAGTTAGCACTAATTTAAAATCTTGGGGGAAATAAAAGCAAGGCTGAGCCAAATTCAGTGGCCCAGTGCTGCAGATTCTATAAACAGTCTGGTTACTGCTGTTCTTGACAGAAATTAAAATAATAAACAGTTCAGCCCAGACAGTTGTGCAGCAATAAGGGACAATAGTAGGAATTGCAGGATTTGCTGATGCTTTCAACTTCTGTACTTCCAAATTCATCCTCAGATCTGCCTCTGGTATGCATTCCCTCAGTACAACTGTAATTGTAAAAACACACTGAAAAGCACATTTCCCTGGAAACATGAATGTGCTGAGAGCGAAGACAATTCAGGAGACAGGCTGTACCCCAGGGATGGGCAAATAAAGAAGGCGGGGGGCAGGAGCCAGCGTTGAAATTCAGCTATGAAACAAGCCCTGCAGTCAAGGCCAGGAGCTGGAAAAATCCTAGCCAAAGTCACTGACAATAGAACTGCCACAAAACACCAACACCTGAGCAAGTTTTCTGACACTGATGACAAGAAGACCAAAACTAACTTTGCTCACTGGTCCTCCATCGGATGCTCCTTCTCTTTAATCCTGCACAATCTTACTTCCTTCCCTAGATCCCGCTCTCAATACCCATTACAGCCCTGACACTGATAGCCACAATGTCTCAAAATTTTAACCATTTCCCTGTGGTCTTCTCTTAGCTTTGGTAGTTTTTTACCAGAAATAAATGTGAAACTTTGCACATAAGCATTGCCAAGTCACTGGCATGCAGGGAGCGCTCTCTGCTTGCTCTCCACACTGTTTGCCCACGGATTATCCTTTACAATTGTTGATTTTTCTCACAGTATTGAACACATTAGACATTGTCAGACAAGCTAAATAAACACCAAGACATGCACCTCAACAGGACGCTCTGCAACATCCAAGGGATTACCATAAGAATCCGTGTAACAGAAATTGAAACTCAATTGCAGAAATCCTTAGAGAAAAAAAGATAATTAAAGATAAAAGGCATTGTGATAGGATAAACTCATTTTTTTCTCAGTATGAAGAAAGTAGGCTACATTTTGTAATAAAAATCCATGTAGAGGTTCAGTAAAACAGTAATCCAAACAGCTTGCTTACACTCATGCTAAATTTATGTGTTACGTATGTCACAACTATATTCTCTCTACTATAAAATATAAGAGGCCTGGCTCAAATATTATTCAGTAATAATAATTATTCCGGTTTTTTTTTTGGTTTTTTTTTTTTTTTTTTGTAGGCTCATAGCAAGTACTTCAGTAACTTGAAGATGATGAAATTTTACTTTTCTGGAAGCTAAAAGATTAGTCAATTATGACACATCACCCAAGAGTCACCCAAAATTCCGCCAGCGCCCCAATGCTTTCATACAATCCAATGAGCATCACAAACATGAGCAAGAAGCAAAAGAAGCAATGCCAGTGGGAGATGTTAAAGCATTTACCGTAACTGCAGATACAGCACTTTCCTCCCCAAATAACCCTGTCCGTGCTGGGTGATGACACAAGCTGAAACAGTAATAGGCATAACTAGAGAGTACAAATATAGTCCAGTACTACTCCAGTATGGCAGTGGTGAGGCAGGGACAGTCCTGTGTGTCAGTATATATTGTGCAAATCGCGACACAACATGATCCAAGAACCAGCACGACTCCTGTGACTTTGAAATATCTCCTCTAGTGGAACATTAGCTCATTCTGAGCTGTGCAAGTAAATTAACCATCCATTCAAGACAACACAGGTTTGTCTCAGAACACCATTCACATTTACATTCCTTTTCTCAGCACCTTCTAGGACCTGCTGCTGTCAAAGACCTACAGCCATCTCTCTTTAGTTTTGCATTTTACATTCAATCCAGAAGATGTCATTAATGACAAAACTTCTCTGCTGCTCCTGATGCCTGGGAAGCACCTTGGTGTCATTGTCTGACAGTTCTTTTTTTTTGGAAATCTTGCTTAAAATCTCCTTTAGACCTCTGCAACACTCTCCAACTCCTCCCTCCTGATCCTGTGTTTTCTCTGCAGCTGTGTTATTAAATCAGCAGCTCCCCCGTGCACTGCATTCAGCTCCAGGGGATGGGAGAGCACTGCTCAGAGGGGCAAAGCACCTCATTGCCTATCCAACAGCAGTGTCCTTGTTAGCTTTGCTGCCTCAGCATTTGACACCCTGAGCCACCACAGCTCCACGTATGGCCCCTCACAGGTGAATCCTCAATCCTCCTACAAACACTCAGGAGTGAATGGTGCTGTAAGAGAAAACCACTAACAGCAAAGTCACTGCTGGTTTGTGTTTGGTATCTAAGCGTTTTAAGCAGAAGTTAAACCCAGTGAGCTCACATAGGGCTTCAAAGGTAAGCTCTGAAAGTCAGAAAAATGCACCACCAAAAACAATTAAAATCAACAATAACCACATTTTCTTGGCAAACCTGCTATTAAAGAATGACAATTTCTTTCAATGCTGTGACTGCACAAGAAGATACAGAGACAAAATCTCTGAGAACTTCATCTGCAGCAACCTCTGCGAGGCTCACTAAGGGCATTCTGCTGAAAAATCCAAGCCAGTGGCTGCCAAACACTCATTTTTGTCTCTTCTCCAGGATGAGAAAGGGAGAATATTAAAGCTGAGCAAGGGGAAAAGACCACCTCCCTGCTCAGGGAGCAATAAAGTCACTCAGTATCTCAAATCAGAACTTTACAATATGGTGATGGTGCATAAACCAGCTAATGTGATTTACTCCCCAGAGCACTGAGGTTCCCTGCAGCAATAACAGCAGGGACTATTGGCTTAATCCTCCCATGACTGAGCTCACTGACAACTGTGAGTCACCCCAGCCATGTGCAAGGGCAGCAAGAGTGGTACAAAAGGGGTTTTACGACTCTGAGTCTTCCTCCCGTTTTTAATATGAAAATGATTTATTATGCTCAAAAGGAACATCACACGTGCCTGCAAAAAGATTTATCCCACACTTGAGGTTAATTATTCCAGTTTGCCTAGAAGGCAGAGCCAGTGCATTTCCTGAGATTCTTTAGCAGGAACATGCCATCATGGCAGCAAGAAGGTTTCTAACCTCATTGAGGACTGAGTCAGGACTGTCGTCACCTCCTCTGCATTCCCATCCATCACAGGCACATACTGTTTCAAGGAACTCTGGCCCTGGTGCATTTTGCATGAATGTTATGAATCAGGTCATGTAAAACCACGATATTTATATTTTACTGGTGAGTTAAAAATGGAAATCATACTAGGGCTGGGACAGCAAGAATTATTTATTTCCACAAAGGGAAAAATGGCTTCAATTTATTTTGTCGTATAATAAATAGAAGAGCTCAGCCAAACACCAACTCATTCTTTAGTGCCATTCTGTATAATGAATCTATCTATATCCGTGTCCTTATGGCACATCCATCATCAAAGCAACAGTGAGATGGAAGACATCTCTTAAGACCAAGGCCAGTCCTCTGCTGCTGTGCCCATTACATGTTACAGTCCTTTTCCTAAAGGGACGGTGCCCAGGCACTGAAGGTGACAGCACAACAGTCTGATGTAACTATTCTCTCACAACTTATCAGGCAAGTAGCTGAAAATACCTTTCTATCACAGAATGCAGGAGAGAATCCAGCCTGAGCACAGGTTAACATCTTCCTGAGGACTACCTAGGCTGGGTTTAGACACCTACTCAGAGATGTTCCAAGGACATCCCTCTTCAGTCCTAATTCTTGTACAATAAAATGTTTTGCACACTGTCCTCTCTCAGTGGACAAAGAGTCAACTTCATTACTTTCTACATATGCAAATCTCTTCTTCAGTTACTTCTCTTCCCATTTGCTCAACATCTACATATCCACTCCAGCAACCGACTTCTTCCTCCCACCCTCAGATTCCTGATCTATGGCCATGTTCCTCATATTGCTGTCTTCCCAATGTTTCATCCTCTGAGATCCTTGTGATATCATGGGCTGTTGAATCACATACTGCAGTTCTTGGGCTTCAGCTTCTCAAGGCAGTGACCCTGCCTTCCTAAAGGATTTGGTTTATAAATCACAGAAAGAGAAGTCTGATAAAGCAAGGAAGCAGGGAACACATGCATTTGAAGTACAAAATGACACAAAAGGAAAATAAATGTCTGTATCAGTGTCTTCTACAGTTCTGCCCACACAACCCTCAAGATGGCTCTGTTAGAGGTTAATGAAAGTAAACAAACCATTCCCCTCCAGCTTCTTTCTGCCCATTTTTTATCTCCCATCCCTCCTCCTCCAGTAAACTCTTCTCGAAAGAACTGTCAGTTGGAGAGGATTCTTCCCCTTCCTACAAGCAGGTGGTGCTGTTTCCCCTATCCCACCCCCCTGCACCTCTCCTCCGAATTTTCACCTGTCGTAAAATTAAAAAAAAATAAAACTACCTTGTTTCTGCACATAAAAACACGTACCTAAGATGGTTCCTTCAGAATAGCTGCTACTCTGCACTACCCCAGAGAACAAATGGACTATCTGCACTTTCAAACAGGTGGGGATTGACATATAGAGCCATTTCAGGGCTATGATACAACAACTGCATGTTTTACTGGCAGGAGATAAAAGTGACAAATACACCCAATCTCATGTTCAAGTCCAAACAAAATTCACCATACAAAACTAGCCCCCTTAATTAGATACACTTTGATGTCCATTAGAATTCAGTGTACACAGCTGGCAGCAGCTGCAGGTGGTCAGGAACACACTGGAAGCGGCTGCTCACTAGCTCATCCAGGGATTTTCTGCAAAGGGCAGGACTAAGGGGGCCAGAGGAGAGCAGACAATACTACAGACCTGTTTCACTCTAAAATCAAATATTCAATTATTCCATCAGACAATGATAATAACAATTACACTGATATCTCATTCTATAAACAAGGTAGTAAAGCTGTCTCTTTTCACACAAGAGAAGCATCCATGTAGCAAAGTGCCAAAACCCATCACAATTTCAGAGACAAGTTTTCCATTTAAGGACAAACTAGAGCAATACAAGCTCCTGCATTACTTTTCCTAGAAATGAAGGCATTAGAAGGCTCAAGACTGACAATTATTCTATCATGTCCAAAAAAGATGCAAAGAATTCTCTTATAAAATCACTTGGTGATTCATTAGCATCTCTTCAGTTCTAACTGAACTACAAGAAAAAAAAACCTGAATTATTAAAAATATGACAGAAGAACGCGAAAGCTCAGTATAGTCTCTACTCCCATTCAAACTCACAGGGAAACATTGATAGGCATTTTACACACCCAGCTTTGCACTTGATCGTTCTTTAAAGGCCTGTAAGAACCATAAATACATACAGAGATACACTGGACGGGTTGATGCCAAGGTACCAAAAAGTGCATCACAAATACCAACCCTTCATTTTACTGTCAGGACTATGACTACTGTCAGTAGCCTAAACCAAGTTTAAATTTTAATTTAGGGACCCTGTAAGAGACTTCCTGAGGCTCTGCAATGTACAGCTGAGAGGAAAGAGGTGACCACACATAGCTCTTGTACAGGGAAATAACCCTAAAAAGGTGAATTACCCCTTTAGAATGAGTAATTCTGAAAGGCACAGCATCAGGACCTTGTTCTTCCATTCCAACTCAACCATTTAATGAACACACATCAACTCACTTTTAATGGAACTGAGTCACAGGAGGGGAAACGGACAACTCAACACCAACACCCACAGGGCAAGAGAGCTACAAGGTCAAGCATCGACTTGCTACAACCATACCCAAGACCACGATTTTGGCAACAAGAACACTGTCAGGAGAGCAGTGAACCCCACAGCTTCCACCTGCAGCAACTGCTGCTACTCACACCAGGACCCTCATGAACAGAACCACCTCAGGTCAGTGAGGAAGGGCCTGACTTCCCTCCACACCAAGCCTCAGGGCCACGCAGCCTGCAGCCTTGCCCTACTAGAGCCACACTGCTGCCCTGAGCCCCCCAGAATCCCCCTGGGGCAAGAGAACCTCGTGAGGGTGGGACTCCGAGAACACACCCCACGACTGCCCCTCACAGGGCAGACTGGGGACCCTCACCCACACCCCCGATATAGCCTCCGCGGCCATCAACAGCCAATCCGAAGACGGGGTGAGACGCCCCCTCCCCTAACTAGGCCAATAGGAGGCAGGGGCGCGAGGCACGCAGCCAATCAGCAGGCATGAGTGCCCCCTCCCGACTCACACCGCCCGCTTCCCGCCGCCGCGCCCCAGCGCGAGGCGACGCCGCGCCCCCGCAGCCGCCCTCGCCTGAGGGCGGCGGCGCCATCAGCCCGTCGTGAGAGCGCCCGGCGGCCAGCCGGCCCCAACCATTGAGGGCCGAGGGGGGACAGGGGCAGGTGGCCAGGGCAGAGGCTGAGTGGATGGGACGGGCTGGGCTGACTGCCGAGAGTGAGGGAGCTGGGCTGAGCGCGGAGCGAGAGGCCCAGCATTATGGTGGAGAGATGAGACTCCCACAGTGCTGAGGGGGGCAAAAAAATGGCTCCGGCACCCCCCACCGCCGCTCAGGTGCCGGGGTCCGGACCGTACCACGCAGGGAGGAGGGGAAAAAAGGGTGGGGGTACCCCCTCCTCCCCGTGTCCGGGGGCGGGTGGGGGATCCCGGCTTGGGCGAGGAGGGGGATAAGCGGACTGTACCTCTCCCGCGAGGTGGGGGGGGGAAGGAGAATGAGTACGCCCTACTTCCCCTCCCCCCCCACTGGCAGGAGCGAACGGTTTATCCCGGCCCCGCACCGCCAGCTCCGGGCGCCATCTTGGGTGCGACTAAAACAACAAGTCTAAAACCCCCGGCGGGTCCCCGCGGCGTCCCCGGGCCGCGCTGCCCTCCCGGACCGTCCCATCGCGTTACCTGAGGGGGTCCCGTGCGGGCGCCGCGCCCCGGCCGCCGCCGCCAGCGCCGCGGCGGCCCCGAACCCCCCCACCTGTCCTCACCTCACAATGGTAGCTGCAGAGCGGGAGNCCGCCAATCAGGTTGCGCTTTTCATCGCGGCGCTCCGCCCCCCCCGGGGAGGCGGTGTGGGCGCCGAGGGCAGTGCCCCCTACTGGGGGGGTGGGGAGGCGCCGGGTGCCCCTTGGCAGCGGGAAGGGGCGGGGGGGGCGACATCTCCCACACCCCTCACTCCGAATTTTCCAGGACGGGTAGGGCCGGGTTCATCCCCCGCTCCCTCCTGGATGGAGTTACTCGCAAACTTGTAGGCTCCCATCCGCAGTGCTCTTCAGCCCCTTCAGCGCTATCTCGCAGCCCCTTGGAGGCATAATTACATAAAATTGTGTCAAAAGCAGCGGATTCCACTGGAATTTTACTTAAAGCTGATAAACTAAAAGCTGAAACGTGAGCTATTAATATCTGTCGAAGGTCAACCCGTGAGAAAATGCCCACTAAAGGGCTCCTTCTACCTAAAAAGACCCTAAATGGTACTATAACTTAATTTTTTCATGGTACATGAGTCCTAAATGTCTGCTCAAAGAAGGATAATAATTATAATTGTTCAAAAAATGTAACTAATTAGTCATTCCAGTGCAGTTACTGTTACACTTGTGTTTAGTATTTATCTATTTGTATTATAGTGACAAGGAAAAACATCCCCTTAGTATCACTCATTTGCTGTTAACGCACACTCGGGTAGCTCTTTAATCAAGTAGGTCAGTGGATATTTGAGCTAGACAATCCCTGTGTTTGGGACCTTTTAATTTTATTCTAAATGGCTTCATGGACTGTGTGTAAACCACCATTCACTGCAGGGTGGGCAGCTACAGATCCTGCAATGGGCCATTGTGGCCAACTGACCAAAGCCCAGGAGGACAGGAAGGGGAAATTTGGGTTAAATATTAATCACTGCTTTTACAGAACTGGTTCTGCTCAGTCTCTGTGCTAGGAGAAGAGAAAAAGGGTCAGATTTTGGTGCCATTAAGTGTAACTCTCCATTACGTCTGTCCTTTTAAAGCCTGGACTATCTTTTAAATAAAGAGCTGCTGTTGTAAATTGAAAGCATCCCCTGTTGTACTGACCCCCTTCCATGAGCAATCAAAATTTCAAAAACAGCTCACAAGAGATACAAATTTTCTAAATTGTGTTTATGAACTTGATCTTAAAAGGTAGATATGGGTTTTAAACCTCAAGTCAGCAGAATTAGTTTAATTTAGAAGTTTGTTGGGTTTTTTTCCCCTGAACTATACTTCTTTACACCTTTGGGCAGTTCTCTATATTGTGGGAGTCATGGAGCCAATTCATTTCTCTGTCCCATAGAACCAGTTTCAATTTCATTATACTGTGCTGAAAGGTTAGGAGAACAAGTACTAAAAACGAAACAAGTACTAAAAACAAAAACAAACAAAACTGCTTTATTTCTTATAAATTTTTAAAAGCTGCACGTATTACTTTTTAAAAAAAAAATCAAAGTGCATTTTTATTTGGGCTTTCCAGGAGTCTCCCCTAACATTTTTGAAAACTTGGTGGCTCCACCACAAGAGATGTAATCCCACGGTGGAATACGAAACAGTGCCCTTTCCTGAAACAGAGCTCACTGAAAGTTGTTCCACAGGTTATTTTTTTCCCTTTGTAGTCAAATCAGTGCAAATTCACCATGGATGCACCAAGCTGCCAGATGCTGGTCTGATTCATCCCCTGCAGTATCCGGCATCTGCTGTAATGCCTGTTGTAATTCCCACATTTCATGTGTTGCTTCTGATGCTCCAGCACAGGCTTTGTTTCCCCTACAGCCTTGTGCTAACAGAGAGAGAGGCCTTCACATGAGTTTAATTTATTTATTTCTAATCTGCATAGTTCAAATGAACTACATGAAATACACCCCTTTCACCTCCATTCTGGAAGGTGCTGTAACCCTCCTGAAACTCCTCCTTTCCCTGCTCAGCTCCCAGGCCATCACATCCGTGACTCCATCCCTGCATCNGTATTTTAAGATTTAATTTAGTACATGTACTAACCCTATACTCTGTTTATCTTGGCTTTTTATAGAACAGCTAAAAGTAAGTGTCCTAGCTGGGAAAACTCTGTACCCTTTTTCAGTATGTATAAGGGTAAAAATACTTATCTGTCAGATGGTCAGTCTTCCTCCTTCTGCAGAAGTTAGAAAATTAGAAGTCTGACCTTCTCATGGATGTAGGAGCTGGCAGAGGGTTTCCAAGCTACCAAGTCCTCTCCATCACAGACACCTCAGTCTATAACCTGAGGAGGCTTTCCCTGATGACAAACTGAGACTTTTATGTGACAGCTACAGCTGGTCAACAGCAGTACAGATAATTTGGCCTAATAGAAACCAACTTGACCAGCCTAGCTTGTTAGGGAACGGAAGTAAACAAGTCCCCGGGTGTGNTCTCATTTGGATGCTGCTGCTGCTGCTGCAACTTCTCTCATCTTGCCTGTTCTGTCTCTTCCCTCTGGTCACTCCAATGTTCATTTTTCCACTAGTTCCCACATGGAAGCAAGTGTACTGACTGTCTTCTCCCTCCTTTTCAGATTCCAGGTGGAAAAGCACACTGGAACTCCATCCCATTTAATTTACTCATGAGTATTTTCTTGCCCTCTTTCCCTTGGACCTCCTCACCCCTTCTTTTCACCTAGAAAAAACACTCCTAAGTCTCTGCCTTAAAAACAAGCCTCCCACACCTGGACCCCACTCCCTAAAGCTGCTACCCAACACTCTCTCAGACTCCCTAGAAAGATTTTCTAGTTTTCCCCCATCTATAGGGATGTTTCAGGTTTTGTTGGAGTTATTGGATTTGTCTCCATGACATAATCCCATTTTGAGGAACATACAAATTAAACATGACAAAGAAAAATGCTCAAGTGCTCTAAACTCATTTGAGTTATAGAAGCAGCCACTGCCTTCCTGGCCCTGGTGACCTCCCAGTCTCATTCTGTGCATGACAAGTAGCTACTTAGGTCTAGATTCCCAAATTAAACTGCACATGGAATTGGGCTATGCTTTGTGACACCCATTTCCCCACCCCCATGCAGTCAGCAGCTGTCTGTGATTTAAAACCCCAGTCTAGAAGATGGAAAAACTTCAGCTCTGTCCCCGTGTCTGCTACAACCTGCTAAATTATAATGCAACTGAAACATAATTACTTTTTATCCTGCACAGAGAATACAAAACATGAATTCACTAGCTTAGAGTAAGCCGCAATAAATTTAATTGAAGTGGCCTCATGTAAAATACATACAAGTACAATAAAGTTATTTTATTTTGGTTCTCAGGATCATTCCTCCCCCCAAAAGTTAATCTTTTTTTTTTTTTTTAACATGCTGGATTAATCCCTTTAACTGCAAGAAAAATGACTAAAACAAGTTTGAGGGTGTTGTAATAACATCTGCATCAACTCAAAATTTTAAATTTTATTTTAAATGAAAAACATACCATTACCTGCAGCATTTCACCTCATGCATTCACTATTGGCTCTCTTTTTGCCTGATTTGTCCCC